>JAASGH010000193.1:0-34106 GCA_023334155.1 Globisporangium heterothallicum
AAAAGATTCGTCTTCTCCGCACGATCCAGCCATAGCCGCCACGTCTGCGGAATCACAGCATGCTTCCATCCACTCCACCGTATGAGGCAAAGATATCAAAATGTACGATGCGTGTTCCAGAGTATTCGTGGAGTTACATTTTCGATTGTCCATTTCGCGGCTTTTCGCAGAGAGCAAACCCATCGGTTTTCGCGTCGCAAAAGCGTGAACAACAGAATGCGTCGTCAGGATGTGGTGTTGGCGCCAGCACGCGATCAAAAAGCCCGGGCGTTCCGCGAAGCTCGTCGATCCGGATTTCTCAGCCTTCCAGCGAGAAGCCTGACCGAGTTCCCTCGCGAAGCGTACCATTTGGAAGATCACATGGATAAGGTCATCGTGGTCTCCTGCAAGCACACATCTATCTTGCTGTGCTAACCGCTCGTGTTTGTGCAAAACCAGGATGAGAAGAAATGGGAATGCGTCGACCTGATCAAAATCGATATGAGCCACAATGCGATCCCGTCGATCTCGGATGAAATCGCAGGGCTAACGACGGTGACGTCGATGAAATTGTGCCAGAACGCGCTCCAAAGTCTTCCCGACGGCTTCTTTCAGCTGACTGGACTGACGTACCTCGATCTGAGCCAGTAAGTAACCTCAAGCTGCCTCCCATGAGACGCGGAAACGTGGGTTTTGCTGATATTGATCTGGGTCGCTTGATGTATCGATATTTTTTCCCAAACGCACAGCAACCAATTGCAGTGCGACCTCTCCGAGCATTTCGGCGCTTTGGTGAACTTGAAAGAGCTCGGTCTCGCGGCAAACAAGCTCACCAACCTACCCCAGTCGCTTAGCAACCTCGCGCATCTTGAGGTTTTGCGCATTGAGGAAAATGCACTGACAGCGCTCCCAGAGAAAATCGGCTGCTTGCACAAGCTGCACACCCTCACAGCGCACACGAATCAACTGACAAGTCTGCCATCATCCTTCGCTGGACTGAGCAACATGCAAATGCTGGATTTGAAGAAGAATCGGATCGAGTCCACGACCGATTGCCTGTCGACGCTGCAGCGACTGAAATTTCTCGATTTAAGGCAAAACCGACTCGTGATCTTTCCCGTGTTGCCCGTGAGCGCCGTGCTTGACCAAGTGTTCCTGGGCTACAATGCGCTGTCAACTATCAACGAAGACTCTGTGCTGCGCGCCAAAGACTCCATCACGGTGCTCGATGTGCGCGACAACAAACTCAGCGACTTGCCGGCAAATATCGCGTGCTTGTACCGCCTGAAAACGCTGGACATGTCCAACAATGATCTTTCGGATCTGCCTCCGGGACTTGGGTACCTCAAGCACCTCAATCACATCGTTGTCGATGGGAACCCTCTTCGAGCAATTCGTCGGTCGATCTTAAGCGCTGGATGCGAATCGCTGAAGAAGTATTTACGCACGCGAGGTGCACCTCCCGTTGGGGTCGATGTGCTAGCAGAAGAAGTGGACGAGCTCCAGCAAGAGCGAGCGGCGAGGTCAAAAGCAGGAGCGGCGGTGACTCCGCGAAAATCAGGCGAGTGGGAATACCTGTTTCGCGATGCCGCTGCGTCGGGCACCTTGGATTTTTCAGATAACGGTGCTGCAGAAATCCCCGGCGAGTTTTCAGCTCAGGACAACGGAGGGTACAACTTCGCGTCCACATTGCTGCACCTGAATCTGTCAAAGAATCGACTGACGCACCTCCCAGCAGAGATAGGGGAGCTTTCAGCGCTTGTGGTAAGGCGTTCATGTCTAAGTCGTCTACTAGCGCCATGCACCTCATTCTCTATTCGCATTTTCCCCAGACCTTAACAGTCGAAGAGAATCGCCTGCAAAGCGTGGATTCTTCGATCGCGGGACTCAAGAACCTCCAACTTCTTCGCTTGCGCAAGAATCAGCTCTCCCACGATGCTGTCAACGACTTTCTCGGGGAATACCCAGCGCTCAGTGACTCGCTCAAGGTAGGCAGAGCCCTGTGATTACCATGTGTCTTGGATTTTACTCGAGCACAATTTCGCATTTGCACTGTGTCGAACCATAGGAACTCGATCTCCGCAATAATGCGCTGACTCAGATGCCGATTTGTATCCGCCACTTGCACGCGATGGAGACGCTGCTGCTCTCCTTCAACAAAATGGACACGCTCGACCGCTTCCCGTGGTCGGAGCTCAAGAAAGCAAGCGTCGTGAGCATTTCCGACAACAAACTCCGTTCGCTGGGGGACATTTATCACGTCCCGCAACTGGCTTCGCTTTCGTTCGAGAACAACAATCTCACGCAGGTGCCCTGCGAGCTGGGACTTTGCCCCCATTTGCGCGCGATTTACATGAATGGGAATCCACAGAAAACCGTGCGTGGCGGCGTGATCGCGAAGGGCAGTCTGGAAATCCTGACGTACTTGAAAAATAAGTTTCCGCCCAACGCAGTCTTACCGCCTCCATCGCCAGCCATGAAAAGAGACACCCACGGGGAAGAAGGACAAGTACGGCGCTTCGCAAATCCATCGTCCACGCTTGTTGCCTCAAGACCAGGGAAATCGGAAGCTGCTGCCATGCATGCCGCACACCACGCCAGTCGCTCGAACGACCTACGCCGAGAGGAATACGCCAGTAGCACAGACAAATCCCCCGTGGCAAAAACGCACCACAAGGAAAGCAAAAGCTACGACGGCAATGACAATGATGCGATACGGAAAGTGCTCCAAGAACTCACTCGTCAAATTGAGCAATTGGAGCTGGAGTTGGAGAATCATGCGCTTTCCGCTCCGAAGCGGTATGCGATGAAGAAAGAGCTGGCAGTGCTGCGCTCAACGAGAATCCGAGAAGAGAGAAAGTTGAGCTAGTGGAACCCTTTGGCGTTGCTTGTTGCGAGCTAGGAAACAGTCAGCGATCTAGCAGCGCGCCAGGAGATTCCCAATCAGACCGCTTGGAGTGAAAATACACAAAACTGGAATACCTTTATTATTCTGTCTCGCTCACACCATCGCTGCCTCGTTTGCCCTCTTCTTCTCGCAGCTCGTCAGAAAACGAAAAACGCACACCCTTCTTCGCGACTAGATCGCGTTGTTGCCATACCCGTGAGGGACTGGCTGTCCATCATTGGTCGAGGGGTGTGAGGGAGCTTGCCGCCGCTTGTGATACCAGCATTCAAACACGAACCCACACGCTGCGACCACGCCGACGGCGATGCCGATGATCAGTCCCCCCGAGAGACCAGTCTTCGAGTTCGACTCTTGGGTCGATTCCTTGCCTGCGTTGCTGTAGCCATTGCCGGCGTTGGCAGTCGAGCCATTCGTGGTGCTGCCACTGGACGAATCACTGCCGGAATCGTCATCGTCGTCGTCTCCAACAGCACTCTCGAAGACCGTGGAGGCAACGCTGCACTGCGTCAGCGTAAACTGTAATGTACTGCCGTCTAACGATTTGTCGAGCGGCGACGAGAGGTTCACGGAAACGGTTCCATTCGTGGAGTTTACGCTCGACACGGTCGCTGGAATGGTGCCATCCGAATTGGTGACATTGACTTGGATCGCCGATGCTGCGCAGTACGAGTCGGTACTCAACGTAAACTCGGAGCTCTCCGCTTCTAGCCCAGAGACATCAGTGATTGTTGAGGTCGGGGCTACACACACATGTGCGACAACAACAGCATTACTTTTCAGTGTCGCAAAACAACAACCAGATGAGCAGTGCGGCAATGCACCAACGTACCCGTAATGGTGCCCACGGCTTGATAATTCGAAAGCGCGCTGTTCGCGACTTTCACACCGACGATCAACGCTTTCTGGTCCCCGGACAGCGCATCACAGCTCAATGCACCCGAGAGCGCGAGGTTGCCCGTGCACACCCCAGAGTCCTTCACGCAGGTCACGTTGTCCACGGGCAACCCTTGCTTTATCGGGATCGTGCACGCCGAATCGCCCGCAGCGCCGCGACAGATGTCGGCAGCGTTGCATTCTTTCACCTGCGATAAACGTACGCCCGTGATCGGGACGTCACTCGCACAAAGCGAGATCGACGGCGAGGTAGTGGTTGCCTGCATCGCGGCGCCGCCAATATCCTGTCCGGTCGCGACCGTCACGGACTCATCGCTTCCTCCGCTCGAGAGTTTCGCGAGCAAGCCGTTGACGTCCGCGCCGGATCGCATCGCGATCGCCCAGTCAATCGGGTCTTCCAAAGTGACCGTGATCGCACACGCGTCGGCGCCACACGTGCCGGAGACCGGCGCGAGCGACTTTGCTTTTGGCACGAGCGCCGAGGTCGTGTCGCACGCCACAGGCACTTTCAAACTAAACTCCAATTTGTACGTCGCGCTCGCGTCGTAATTGCACATCTGGAGCGTGAGCGTCGTGTCCCACGCATTGAGTTTCGTCGCCGTGTCTTCCACGATGCACGTGGTTCCCTGACACTCCGTGCACGCCTTCACCCCTGCACAATATCGGTAGAGAGAGAGAGTGATATCAGGACACTGTCCAATGGAAGGTTTCTTCGTCGACACACCCTCTGTCTGTGTGTGCATACAAGTAAACGCACGCACCTTCCGCTGAGCGCCATCCTACTGCCGCACACACACCGACCAGCGCCGCCGTCCATGTTCGCGTCGCCACCATCGTCTTGTCCTGAATCTCCTTCCTTCTTGTTCAAAAGCAGACTCGTCCTGATCAGAATGGATGCACACGCGTCTCTTCTGTCTGTGTGTGTGCTTAAAAAAGGTTGCTGCAGTCTTCCTGTGAGTGGGTGTATAAAGCGAAGAAGATGGTGGCTTGGTGCTTTTTCCTGGTGGCGACTTCGTCTTCCGCACGCGCGATCGATCGAGTGTCTTTCTTTTCTTCCGCTAAAATAATCGCGAGTTGCTGCTATTAAAAGCCGGTGAGAGCGACTGATTGATTAGGGTGCTGGAAGGACGATTTCGGATGATTTGTGCTAGTCATTTGTAGACTGAATAGTTTGGAGAGGGTTGAAAAACCACTCGAGGGTGGGAAACGCAGTGGTTTGGCTCGACCTTTCGTTTGGTTGCAGTTCACATAGTTGAGATTGTGCGATGTGTGCCTCTGATAATAGGTCGACATGATTCGAGAAAGGTTTCTATTTTCCTAGTTCTTGACTTTGTAAACAGCAGCAACAGCAGCGTTGACAGAAAACGAAAGGATAGAGGTTCAATGGAAGAGCAAGCAGTGGATAGGGGTGCACAACGACTCTGCTCGGTTTTTTGTTTCCTCGATTCTTTGGAACCGAATTTAGTCAACAACAACAAAAATGGTGATTTTGCCAGATTTCGATACACATTGGAAGATGCGACATTTTCATCCTGTGAATCAATGGGAAAAACATGGGATGTTGCACGAAGGTGGACGCAGCATCAAAGGGGCATTCCGACAGTTCAACAACATTCACTCCCCCTTTCCCCTTTTGCGGAAACATGCACAAGAGATCCGAATTGTGAACAGAAAAGACGAGAAAGCGAGAGAAAGAAAGCATGATCCGCGAAGTGTGGACGATCGAATTGGGCATCGCCGTGGGGCCGTTCCGTCTCGGCGCGAGCATCGCCGAAGCTCTCCATGCGCTCAAGGTGTGTGTGTGTGTGTTGGGAAGTGGCGTGCGATTGGCACTAATTCTGGTAGAGACTGACCCTTGGATGGATTGTTGCACAGAGCCGGATGCCCGTGCGTCCGTTTGAGATTCTCTACAATGCAAGCGATCTGTACAGGAGCGACGTGGTGATCGACTCGGCTGAAGACGGATTCCGCGTAAGTAGACGCGCGTGTATGGGTGGATGGAGGGTATGGTACTGACGTCGAGTGACTGTGTCATTCGCTGCATTGCGTGCATGCATGAATCCACAAGTTGAAATTCGATCCGGTGCGCCAAGTGCTGACAATGGTCGAGTTTTACGATGTGAACCGCATCGCACTGAAATACGGACGCGTCGTGATCTTCGGCGGGGATGTCGCAGCGACGTTTATGTCGGTGTACAACGTACGAGATGCCATGTTGCATGTGTGTGCAGATGTGTGCCGTGAAAAGTAACATGTGCGATGCTGTCCTATGCCCTCTGCAGCTATTCGGACCGACCTTTCCGGGTCACTATGAAGCTGCTGAGAAGGTAGGATGTTCTGTGCATCGGTTTGTGCGCTGTTGCTCTGTGGAGTGTGGTTAACCCATGGATGGCGCACTATCTTCTGCATCCCAAAAAGAGCTACTTCTTGGGCTACGAAGGCGGATGCATCAAGTTCCCGATCCCCGAAGAATACCGCCATCTGTACCAGAATGGCACAGAGCTCCCGCTGGAGTTCCCGGTACGACTAACGAGACCACAGCGTTTCTTTGTCTCATGCATGGATTTGCTAATCATCGATGTGTCTGCTAGAACGGCTCCACTCCCGCGGCAACAGGATTCATGGTGTTTTCTGGCGGAAACTATCGGGCACCAGGAGCTCCGCCAGCCGCGAAAAAGTACGTTCGGTTGTGACGAATTCGCATTCGTTTTGTGTGTGATTAATTGTCGTCCTTGTTGTTGATCTTGAACGACTGAAAGGTACTATTTTGAGGAAGTCGAGGTAGAAATTGGCGAAACATCAACTTCTTTCAGCTTCACAGGTAGAAAGCAGCGCATTGAGCTTGGATGGTCACCGCAGGTAAGCGCGAGAGACTATCTTTCGTGTGGACTCGATCGCCCAGTTGTGTTCACCCAATCCTGTTCGCTCAAATACTAGGAAGTGATCAGTGAGATTGGTCAGCCTGTTTCCGTGTTCCGGAAGTCTGAAGATCCTAACGACGGGTGAGAAAGCGCCATTTCGTAGCGCTATCTACGTCGCCTTCAAGATGCATCCTCTAACGCCTGTGCGGTGGAAATCCATAGTGCTAGTGTCGCTGGAGGCATCATTGGCGAGTATTTCCACAACTACCCGCACCTGGGGATCGATATTCTATACGATTCGCTGCACACGGTCTCCAAAGTCATCATGAAGGCGAATGCGCTAGGGTGAGTCAGCTCTACTGATCTGCTTGGTTCTCGTGTGTTCATGTGTTTGATCGGATGCTTGTGCCGTCCACAGACACCCAGACTTTGGGTCGTACCATAAATGCAACTTCCGCTTGTGTTTCCAGACGGCACCAATTCTGCAGAAGTCTGGATTGAAAAAGACTAGAATTCCTGAGATCACTCCCGAAACGCCAGCAAGTGTTTTTGTGTTTCCCTTCGCATTTGCTGTTTGTTCGGTTCTCTGACATCGTGTGTGTGTGACTTTTGTTCAGTGGAAAGAAGTCCGGAAAATGGTTGGAGGCGCATCCAATCTTCGTCCTGTGATCCATGATAATGGACTGGGACTGCACCCGTTCGGCTCGAGTTTGTGCTACTGTCCAACCCCCGGCTGCATATTCGAGGTCTGTTCAGCTTGGATATTTCAATCGTGCGGTGTTGTTCGACGACCTCACTCTTTCTCCACATATTACTCCTTACACATGCATGCAGGTGATGAAGAATGGCTACATTGCGAGTGTGACGCTGATGTCCACCTGAGCCCGCTCACTCGGTAACGACGGAACACTTTACATCGTTTTGAAGACTTGGAAGCGACAATGAGCGTGGGAGGAGATGATGGAAAACTGCGTTTATTTTTGACGGTGGAAGAACCGCTTCCATGCGCTGTTTGTACCATAGCAATTCATATTCCGAGAAGAAGTGACAAGTGGCGTTACTAATCTACATTTTTCTAATCCAGAAACATCAGCAGCACTCTATTGGTGATTTCTTGGGTGTCTCTGGTTGTAGGGACCTGGCGGAAGTGGCGGTTGCTGCTGATTGCCTCCGTAAACGCTGCTCGGCTGTGGGGGATACTGGTATCCTTGTGGTGGAGGAGGTTGATAGTACTGACCTGGCATCGGAGGAGCCTGTGGTGGGTACGGAGGCAGATGCTGTGGATGCTGGTACTGGTGTTGTGGCTGGTAGTGTTGCTGTTGGTGGGGATGAGGGTGCTGAGGTGGTGGTGGTTGATGAGGATTCATCGGCATCTGGTTGTACGACATCGGTGGGGGAGGTGGTTGTGCCACTCCGTAGCCATGGGGTGGTGGCGCATAGCCTGGATTGCCACCATATCCCATGTGGGGGGTTGGAGCAGCGTAGCCTGGTTGAGTGTAATGTGTGACTCCGCCGTGACTTTGACTTTGGATTTGACCTTGGCTGTGACCATAGGTGCCACCACCACCTCGTCCACCGCTTCCTCGTCCACGACCTCCGTGCGAAGTGCCTCCAGAGCTTTGTCGGGATTGGTAATCGGAAGAGTTGGAGTTTCTGTTGGAGTAGTCGTGGTGGCCGCGTCCCGAAGCAACACCATCGCTGCCTGGTTGACCCGGCTGGTTGGCATTTCCTCCACGGTTGCGCTTCCGATTCAGACGTTTGGCGGCAGCTTCAGCTTCGTCGTCAGAGTAGACGGTCTCCTCGGTTTCTTCGTCAAAGATATTGGACGCATCGGTGCCTTTGTCCTTGATTCTCTCTGGGACAATGTACGTGGTGTGCTCGGTCGCGTAGAAGACGGCGGTATCGACCGTTGCTTGCGATGGGATCTTTTCGGCTTTTTCATACCGAATCAAGTACATTGGCATCATCACCGGACCAAACACTTCATCGACACAGCCAATCACCGAGCGATCCTCAAAGCACAGCACACTGCCTTCGTCCAATGGCTTCACGTTCAGATCGGACTTGATCGTGATCATCAACCCTGGAGCACTCACGTTCAAGATGCTACCGCAGCGCGCAATAGGGCAGTCAGCCGTGAGTTCGACACTCGGTTCTCGCACGGGGATCGCTGCGACTTCGTTCGCGGTTTTCAGCGGACCTGTGACTTTGTTCTCCTCTTTTTCCATCGCAGCCTCGATCTCAGCGCGCAGTGTGTTTCGATCTTTGTCGTCATCGTCGTCTTCGTCATCCTCCTCGGAGCTCGAGTCTTCCGACGACTCGATCGCAACATCTTGCTCTTCTTCATCATCGTCATCACCATCGTCGTGTGTAGCACCATCACTGCTCGCTCCAACCGCAACGGCAGCAGATTGGACACCGTTCACGTTTGCGCTCGCGAACTGCGCTGCAACCGACTGGATCTCCATGTCTGCATACTTCGCTGCCACATCCAAGTCCGACACTGGAGTCGCTTGTGCTGCTGGAGCCGTTGCAGCAGGTGGAGCTGTTGCAGCAGGTGGAGAAGGCGACTGAGTACCCACTCCTTGGTTCATCGCATCGTCGGTGGTGGTGTCCATGTCGTGTGTTGGAGGAGCTTTTTTGGTGTCGACGGAATTTGCATCCATCGCGTTCAATGGAGCTCTTCGAAGACTGCTCCAACCATGCAAGATCGTGAATATCCACCAATCAAAGTAATGGACAACTGACCGAGCCCAATTTAATGTGAGCCACGCTACTATTTTGTGTGGTGGGATTGAGCAATCACATGGTTTTCATTTTGGTTGACAACAAACGGTGCAAGAAAAGCGCCAAGGTTTCTGTGATGATGCTCCATGTCTATATTCGCGTCGCTTCCAGTTTACACTGACGGAGAAACTGCAGTGTGAATGCGCTTCTATCGTCCATGACAGCAACGCGAGAGAGAGAGAGAGAGAGAGAGAGAGAGGTTTGTGGGCGATTCGCACCTTGTCATTTCGTTCTTCCTGGAGTTGATTGCCAAGAGGTCGCAAAATGATCGTCAAGTGGCGGGTGAGATTCGCAATCTTTCGATGTTCCAGTTGATTATGGACATTTCATCCAATCATCGCTCGACGTGGATAAGTAGTGGCCTCCCATTGGCTGGCGCGAGGACATTCTGTCCTACCCTGTCCCCATTCGTTCTCGCTCGGCAGCCACGATCTTCCCTCGACACCCCACACCTTCAAGCAGCAACGTGCAAATGGAGAGAGCGCTCACTTTCGAATTCGCACTGAGAAGCTCAAGCCAAGAAGGAAGCAAGAAACCCCTCTCCACCAACGCAAGATGTCGTTTGAACTCCCAAAGCTCGCTTACAACTACAATGCGCTCGAGCCATTCGTGGACACCGACACCATGAACATCCACCACACCAAGCACCACCAGGCGTACATCAACAACATCAACAACTACATCGCGACGGTACGTGAAACAACACGAGTCTGCGTTGGGACGAAGGGATATTGACGGATGTGTGTGTGTGTGGGATTGTCCAACATCATAGGACAAGGGTGCTGCGTTGAAGGGCAAGTCGATTCTGGAAGTCGTGCAATCCGCCACGGAAGCCCCAGTGCGTAACAACGGAGGTGGCCACTACAACCACTCGTACGTCAATTGTTCTTTCTTGTCTTGTGTGTGTTCGAGACACACACACACACGAGTTCACATTCAGTAGGTGGACAGCGCGCGCTTACACCGTTTGCCTTGCTTTTTGTTTCCACATGCAGCCTCTTCTGGACGTGGATGACGTCCCCTGGATCGACCAACACGGCTCCTCACGGTGCCTTGAAGTCCCGCATTGAACAAGACTTTGGCTCGCTTGACGAACTGAAGACCCAGTTCAACGCGGCGGCGTCGAGCCGTTTCGGTTCGGGCTGGGCGTGGCTCGGTGTCAAGACCGATGGCTCGCTTGCCATTACGTCGACCCCAAACCAGGACAACCCTTTGATGCCTGGTGTGGACCAGCCGTTGATCCCGATCCTCGGGTTGGACGTGTGGGAGCACGCGTACTACTTGAAGTACCAGAACCGTCGCCCTGAGTACATCTCGGCGTTCTGGAACGTCGCCAACTGGGACAAGGTTGTCGAGTACTACGACAACTTTGCGTCCAAGGGCAAGGCTGTGGAGCTCTGAAGCGCGGATGCCTCGACGACGGCGATGACGACAACGACATCAGTAAATCGTTCCTTGTTGTAAGTAAACCTCGTTGTTCTGTCTCCTCCTTGTGTGGACCCCAAGAAGCAGTGCATGTGTGTGTGTGTGTGCGTGGAGCATGCTCCACTGCTGCTAAGCGTCGTGTAAATGCGAAGGATTAAAAAAGTATGAAGGATTCAACATTCGTGAGGTTGTAGTTGTCGTTTGAACCTTCCTTCTCGCTCTCCTGATTGACCGGTAGCCGCATTGTCGTGCAGCGACCTAGGCACTGAGTTTAAACACTAAGGGCGTCACGCGTTTCTCGCCGTTATCTGTAGCACCTGTTGATACAAAAGGAAAGCACGACACAGTCCGTGAGCAGCAGGAGCGACAGCAAATGGGAAGACACGGACGTGCCAGCTATGCGAACATACTGATGGCAACGACCGAGTATTTTCCACGCAGCGTCACGATTGTGTTGGCTTTTACTTGGTCCGCGTCGTCCAGATGCAGTCGGTTGCCCTGGTGGTCCACCAAGTCGACCCATGCGAGCCCTGACACAAGTTCTATGTGCCATCAAAGTGGAGCACAATAATGACTCCATGCGTTAGAGACCTCTATCCCACAGCCGCATGCACAGCATCGGCGAACCTTTAGCATATCTCGCCGCAGCGTTCACCACCTCCAGTTGCTTCTCCAAGACCTCTTTCTGAGCGAGAGCTGCTGCATATTCGTCACTCTCATCATCTCCATTCGCATTGCTGCTACTACTATGACTACCAGCAGCAGCACCGGAGCTGCTTCGCGTCGCACCGGGTGTCGTCGGTCGAGAAGCGCCACTGAGTGGGCGAGAGACAACAGACGCCGCTCTTGCTCCTGTCGATGGGAGTGCCGCTCCCGACGAAGAAGCGGCAGTGGACCGCATCGTCGACAGTGCGTCGGTGCTGCTCACTCCATCCGCACTCATCAACCCTCGATGCGTCTGCTGAAGCACTTTCCGCAGCGCGTCGAGCTCAATGCCGAGCTGGATGTTCTTCTGCTTGCAGTGGTCGTCGATGTCTTTGATGCACGCGCTTTTCACAAAGCTGAGCAGAATCGCACAGGACACGTTCGCATTGTACATCTTCGCGGGTGTGCTTTCTACCATACAGAGGCGTCCACATACAAAAGCGAACGGCGGTATGTGAGTGTATGCATATCGAGCTAGACATACACGCACAGGGTGGGGAGACGCATCACTGAACGACGCATACCGAATCCATACTTCACCCAGAAAAACATCTCGACACGATGGAGCTTCCGGTTCACACTTGAAGAACAATTGTGACTCTTCGCTCGACAAACCCTCTACTAACCGATGTCAGTACTTTCCAATCGTTTAGATCGATGAACTGCATTACAAAGGATGTGTTTTGCCGAAAAAGTGCTTGTGTGAAAGAAACAGACGAAGCGAAAAGGAAAGGGAATCAAACTAAACAGGTTTGCTGCTGAGTACATGCGAATGCGATCCATGACATCCCCACATACAAAAAAGCCAACAATGGTGCTCCTTCGATATGGGAGCGCCTTGCTGCGTCGCTCGTTGCGCAGCGAGAGCCCCCACGCTGCCGCCGCGCTGCTCTGCTATTCCACTACGGCCGCAACGTCAACAGTAGCAGCTACTGCGGCTCCCGCTCCTTCCACCTCGTCATCGGAAGCGGCGCACAACTTCAGCTTCAGTGGCAGCGGGTTCCTGATCTCGTACCATTTGGGAGTCGCTCAAGGACTGTGCGAGACCGGGTTCCTCACCCCGCAGTCGAAAGTCGCCGGTGCATCGGGCGGCTCCATCACGGCGCTCGCGATCGCGGCCGGTGTGGATTTGCTTGAGATCCACGACGAAGCCAAGAAAATGGTCGCGCTGTGTCGCGGAGAAGGCACGTTGTGGAAACTCGAGGCGCGACTGCGCTTTATTTTCACCGAGAAGTTTGCGAACGCCTCCTTGGACGCGCTCAACTCACGCCTGACAGTCGCGACGCGGCAGGTGTGGCCCAAGCAGCGGACCGTGCAGTGGAATCGTTTCGACTCCATTACCGACGCCGGCAACGCTGTCGTCGCGTCGTGCTACATCCCGTTCTACTTGGCACGACCAGGAGCCACCAAGTTCCGCGGCGAGCTCCATGTCGACGGCGGCCTCCTCGAGCTCGTGCCCGAGATCCCAGGATACGTGAAAGTGTGTGTGTTCCACGCGAAGATATTTCGGCGCGACGATTATGAGATCAGTCCGTCCTTGGTGCCGGATTTTCCGTACAGCATCTGGGAGTTAGCGAGAGCGTCTCTCGTGCCGCCGGACGCAACGATGCTCGATGAGCTCTTCGAGCTGGGCAAACAGTCTGCGTTCGTATGGGCCGAGACGATGAAGACCAAGCAGAAGCAGCTGAAGCAGGAGCAACAGTGATAGCAGCCGCAAGGTCTAGGAGCCACTCGGGGAGAGCTCGAAAGGAAATAGCTGTTGCCTAGAGTAAGGAGGGTGCAATCCCAACCACTTTCATAAATCAACTCGCTTGCTTCGGTGTTTGTATCGCGGACTGTTAAAAATGGGACGACACGCTTTTCTCTCTAACTAAACGGCTTTTTCTTCCTCTTGCTTTTCATTTTCTTCCTCGCTACTCGACGAAGACGATCCGGACGACAACGACGACGACGACGACGACGATGAAGACGAAGACGAAGACGAGCTCTCATTCCCCTTTTCAGCCTCGTCCTCCTCGCCACCACTTTCAGCGTCAGAAGTGCGCGGGTGTTTCCCTCTACCGCTCGCGTTTTTCCCAGAAGTAGCCTCTTCGTCCTCGGTTGTCTTCACTACCGACTCGGATCGTTTGGCTGTAGCTGCTGCAGCTTGTGACGTCGTGGCTTTTGACTTGGACTTGGGTTTCGTTGTCTCTTTTACTTTGGTGGACAATGGATTCTCCGCCTGTATCGTTTGATTCGCGTCGGTTGTCTTCTCCGTACTCCCATTCTCTCTGCCGTTGACATCCACATCAACAGCAGTCGCAGTATCCGGAGCATTCACCACGGGCTTCTTTCGTGGCTTTGAAGGTCGTTTGCGTGGCGCAGCGACACGAACGGGAGCATCGGCGCCACCAGCAGGTTTCTTTTTGGCGCGGCGATTTGCTGCTTCCGATTTCGCGCTTGCCGATGGCAACGACAGCACGGACCCACTCAGCAGATTCGGCTCCAACGCTTTGAATGTGGTCTCCGAGAGCTTTTGCTTCTTGTGCGGAGGTTCCATCGCCAACGCAATGCTTTCACGAAGACTACCGAAAGACACAAGGCGGTTTAGTGCTGTGACTTTTGCTTGTGCTCACGAGCCCACGGAATGAGGTCGACTGAGTTGTATAGGCACAATACCTTTGGAGCTCTTTTGCTTTGATCTCTTGCTGCTTCAGGTCGTTGAGCGTCTTCGCTTCTTCTAGTTTAAGCGCTTCCACCTGCAAGTTCCGAGCGTCCAATGCGGCAAACTGGTTCGGGTTCCACTGGAATACACATGCACCAAATCGGTAAAATTTCTCACAGTCTTTGAAAAGGGACTACTATGGGCACGCACCAAGAGGTTGTTGCAATAAATATACTGCGTCGGGTTCCTTCCGAACACTGCGTTTCCGTGGAGGATCTCCGGCAGCTTCGAGAGGTACCGCGGGTACGCATACTCCACTTTGGTCGACGTCGCACTGCGCACTTCGATCGTGTAATTCGCCAGTCCCATCGCTTTCTCTTGCGCCTGTTCATGGTACAGCAGTGCTTCAATGTCGTCTTCAAACACGTCCGATTCGCCCGAGTAGTCGTCCAACTCATCGTCCAAGTTGTCGAGAAACTCGTCGTCCTCGTCGCGTCCGCTTCCAGTCGCATGCAGCAAAGCACGATCCTCCTCCTCATCATCACCACGGAATCGCTGCATCGCATGTCCGCTGTTGCGGCGCTTCAGCGGTGCCGACGCTTTCGTCATCGGTTTCGCACTAGCTGCGGCTTTCCTTCGCGCAGGTGGCTTTTTCCGTACAGCGCGCACTTTTGTATCCGCTGCATCATCATCATCATCATCATCATCATCGACATCGTCGTCGTCATCTGCTGCTGCGCTCTTTCGCTTCGCGCTCACAGTAGCCCCACGTTTCGCTGGCGCCTTTCGCGCGGCTTTGACTCGAGACGTGGTCGCGGGTGTCGTCGCCTTCGCTTTCGATTTCGGTCCCGGTTTCCCCCTCACCACCGCTTTCTTACCTATTTTGGTCGTCGAAGTAGTAGGAGGCGGCGGTGACCCTGGGGGGCGTGGTGGTGACGATGGCGGAGGTGGCGGCGGCGACGAGGGTGGTTCTGGAACCGCTCCACTGTTGCTGCTGCCGTTGTTGCTGTCGTTCTGCTTCTTCACCATGGAAGTGCGACTCCCGAGGTCTTCGTCTTCGCTGGAGCTCCCGCTGGAACTGCTCCCGCTGCTACTGTCGCTGCTGCTACTGCTGCCGCTCATGCTCAAGCTCAGCTCCATCCTCTCTCTCTCTCTCGCTCTCTCTTCCTCGCTCCGAGTCTTACGTGAATGGGGTCTTGATCGCACGACGACGCGCGTTCTTTCGTTCCGCTTTCGTTCCGCAAACTACCCAAGAGATGAAGGGATTGCGAACGTGCGAACAGGTTTGGAGAGCGGATATTGAGGTGGCCCACATAGAAAACGGGTCTCTCTCCCTTGCATAATGCTATGCGGTATTTACAAGCAGTTTACCTGCTATGAACAGGCTGTGTACTTGTTTCTAATCGACTAGAGTGCACACTGTATCGTTTTTAAACGCAATGCAAAGGGATACGAAGGATAACGAGGTGATGTGCGCATATCGCTGGCAACATGGCAAAATGTGGGCAAAAATGCTTCAACATGGTGGAGTTCGCTCTCGCTATATATTAGTTCTCCCCAAAGGGCATATTCCGTGAGTCTAGTCTATTCTTCATCGACGCGGTGCTGGTGGTTGTGGTGGTTCTGTCTCGCCCACATTTCAGCGTACTTCCCGTTGCGTTGGCGCAGCAACTCCGTGTGCGTGCCCTGTTGGATCACTTGACCTTTGTCGAACACGATGATCTCGTCGGCGTCCTGGATCGTCGACAGGCGATGCGCGATGATGATCGACGTCTTGTTCTCGCCGATTTCGCGGAACTCCCGCACGATCTCGGATTCGGTCTCCGAGTCCAGTGCGCTCGTGGCTTCGTCGAACAAAATGATCGGCGCGTCCTTGAGTATCGCACGCGCAATCGACACGCGCTGCTTTTCCCCGCCGGAGAGCTTGAGACCACGTTCGCCCACTTTCGTGTGGTACCCATCCGGGAACCGCTCGATCGAATTGTGGATCTGCGAAATGCGCGCCGCGTTCAGCACTTCGTCCTCCGTGGCGTCCAAGCGGCCATAGTTGATGTTGTAGAAGATCGTGTCGTTGAACAGCACGGTGTCCTGCGGCACGATCGCGATCGACTTGCGGAGCTCGTCGAGGCCGATCTGACGCACATCCTTGCCGTCGATCAAGATCGCACCGGCCTGGGGGTCGTAGAACCGGTACAGCAAGCGCAGGACCGTGGATTTACCCGAGCCACTGGTGCCGACAATCGCGATCGTCTTGCCGGGGGAGACGGTGAACGATGCCTTGTTCAGAATCGGGAAATCGGAGCGGTACGCGAATTGCACGTCCTTGAACTCGATCGACTTGGGGTTCTTGCCCGTCAACGTGAGCGCGTCCGCTGGCTGCGCGATGCTTGGCTTCACGTTGCCCAACGCAAACATGGCTTCCATGTCGGTCACAGCTTGCCGCACCTCACGGTAGAGACTGCCGATAAAGTTCAGCGGGATCGAGAGCTGGAAGAGCAGTCCATTCACGAGCACCAAGTCGCCGACCGTCAGCGTGCCCGCAGCGATGCCTTGACTTGCCATGTACATAATCGCGGTCAGCCCAACACTGAAGATACCGTTCTGACCAGCGTTCAAGAGCGATAACGACGTCTGCGTCTTCAATGCAGCTTGTTGGTACCCCTTGAGCGATTCATCGTAGCGGTCTGCTTCGTGCGACTCGTTGTTGAAGTACTTGACGGTCTCGTAGTTCATGAGCGAGTCAATCACTTTACCTGCGGCTTCGTTTTCCAAACGGTTCATGTCTCGACGAATCTCATCGCGCCACTGTGTGATCAGCACCGTAAACGTCGTGTAGGTCGCCAACGTACCGATCGTGACGCCAGCGTACGGCAGCCCGAAGCTCTGCGCCATGATCGTACTCACCAGTCCGATCTCCAACGCTGTCGGCACCACGCGGAACGCCATCGCACGCAGCACGAAATCAATCGAGCGCGACCCACGGTCAATCGTACGAGACAAGGCACCCGTCTGACGGTCCAAGTGGAACTTCAGATCCATGCTGTGCAAGTGGTCGAACACGCGAATCGCGACTTTGCGGATCGTCTTTTGCGCAACGCTCGCAAACACGGCATTCGAGAGCTCCGTCGACGCATTCGCACTGAAACGCGCCACACCGTACCCCAGCACGATCGCCAAAGGCACAGCGACTTCAGGGGAGTGCGCCAGCGCCGAGCTCGTGACGCTCAGCGAGTCGACCAGTTCCTTGAACAGGAACGGCACTTGGATCGTCAGCGCCTTGGACCCCAGCACGAGTCCCGCAGAGACGACCACTTTCTTCTTGATCTCCTTCGCTTCCTCGGTCTTCTCGCTCGGCCAGAGGTGTCCCAACAGAAAGCTCAAGATCTCCTTGCTCGTATCTTTTGACTTCTGCGCATCTTTCTTCTCCGCATCTTTCTTCTCGTCGACCGCGGACGTCGCAAAGCCCATGGCGCCATTCGCGAACCCGGCAACCGCCGACGAAGACGAGGAACTCGTGAGCTCGGACCCGGCGAGCAGCGCGCGCTGGTAGCGCGGGTACTTGCTCAGCGTCGACGCAGGGGACTGGGAGGTGGTCGCGCCCGCCACGCCAAGACGCCGGACGCCGCGCAGGAAGATGCTGCGGCCGTGTAGCAAGCTCATCGCGAGGTGGTGGAGTGTGTCAAAATGAGCTTTTCGCCGCGCTCTGTGATTCACACATGCAAAAGTGCGACTGAATGATGGTTGCTGCGAGTGGTTGCGTCAGCACTCGGATGTCGCACGAAGGTGACTCTTTGATTATGGTATTGTGATCGGTTTGCATGACGCGCGCTGATTGGCTGATAACGGACGCTATTCGACAGTGGCGAGCAGTTTCATTGGCTGGAAGCAGCATGGAGTGTGCAATCCATTTTTCGTGCCGATATTGGTCTCTTGGAAACTCAAAAAAGTGCGAATGCTCCTTAAGTTCGTTTGATGATCTTAAGTTCGCGCCATTTTTCATTCCAGGTGGGCCACGCCAGGTAATCACTATCCGAGTGCGTCCAAACCCGGCGATAACAATGAGATCGAGACACATTAAAACCTCCGAAACTCGGCTATTTTTCCATTACCTCTCATGTGACTGATTTGTTTGAACCAGTGTGAGAAGCCATTTTCCTGGTGGACTCCAAACTTGCCTTCCGAGGTGTGATGTTTTGATGCATGTTTGGACGATGTGCTGATCGACAGCTGATTAACTCGGACGCGTGTGGGAAGACTGCAGGCAGCGCAAGCGAACGAATGGTGTTGCCGCTGAGGAGAGGCAACGACCATCGTTTCCCTTCGCCGCCGACTCGATTGCGACTTGGCGTGCTTGAGTGTCGGCACTGCACCTGCTCAGCGAACACTATGGAAAGTGCTCCATGTGTAGTCGCACAATCGGTGAATGAAGCAGCATCTCGCGAAATACTAAAGTCAGTTGAGTCGAGAGCGGTTGTAATGCCACCTCGTGTATAGTGCTGTCAGATGGCGTTGTCGAAAGGAGGAAAGTCGTCCGAGAGCTCCGTTGAGAAACAAACGGTCGACGACAAAGAAATGATGATACTGTCGGAAAAGAAAGAGAGCACACATCAGCGTCAGTCACGTTGTGCGCGCCGTTGAATCTTGAAGATCGTCTTCTTGGGTCATGCTGGAGCAAGGAATACCACCACACTCCATGGCACGAGCGCTTTGGAGTGCATGACATCAGAGTTGTGGCTTCCATTAGGGTGTGTTTGTATGGTCTCCGAACTGACTGACGACGCTGAGTGTACACCGTACCGTCGGCATCACAAAGCATTTGAGAGTACGAGTCTGTAGCCTCTCTATACTGAATGTGACTAGAAGAAAGTAGGAAAACAGCTCTCGTTCAAAACGGATACGCACTGCAGTGCTGACGGTACGACTTAGACGAGGTCCTTTCCAAAATACGTTGCTGCCTCCCTCTCTCTCTCCGTTTCACATGACAATGGCGAGATCCAGCTGTTTCGGGTGACCCCCCTTCTCCATCCTCCATCCGCTTTGGTCTGCGTGGCGATTGGCAGGACTGCTCATCAGAAAAGAAAGCCAGTGTCGTACATCGTCATCCCCAAAAAAGACCTCATACTGTACGCAAGTGTGTATGTTTGAGCGGGACCAAACACAAGGGGAAGGGGTCTCCACCCCGAACTCACAATCCGACAACCTCTGTCGGTGACTTTTCCAGCTCACACTTTGAGTGACAAATGTCGCCCCTCTCCGAAAGTCTGAAGACAATCAGCGACAGAACAAATTGAAGGAGGAAAGACACGAAACACACAGAACGCACACATCGCTTCGAGGACGAGTCACCCCATTTGTGTGTATATTTGGAGAGAGGACGCCGAAACCTACTCGCTCTCACGTACGAAACTAAGGGACTTCAGTTTGGCACGCGTTCTCAAGGACCAGGCAGTGATGCATCGATCGATCAAGCATCCGTCGTCGTCTTTGAGCACTTTGCGACGTACGTACAATAGATCAAGAAGCGCACAGTGAGCAGGCAGAAGAAGCCTCAACCGTCTTCTCCTCACCGCATCCATATATCACGCCATTTCCATCCGCGCTGGAAACCTATACAGTACAGGTACAGTACGTGCATGATGTGTGCGTGAGCATGAAAAGTGTGTTCTTCGTTGGCTGGTCCTCGAACTCTCTTTTTTTGTGAGGGTTTTCGACATGAAAAAAGGAGAGATCGGTCCTATTTCTGCGCGCTTTGCGATCAGACGATGGCTTCGACGGGTCGATATGGCTTTTCTTCCACCCGTTTAAACCACCTCTCTCTCTCTCTCTCTCTCTCTCTCACACACACTCTCTCTCTCTCTCTCGCTTTCTTTCTGTGTTGGCTCGCCAACCCCCAGTCAAACAAACAAACAGACAGTTCAGCGCTTCCCTTTGGACGGCCGACGTGTGTGCGTGGCGGAAACTCCAGAATCCTCCCCCCTCCTCCTCCTCTCTCTCTTTGGTTGTATCGGCAGGTAAGCGCGAAGACAGTCAGTTTGCTCTCTGCTTCCGCATTAAGTGTCGGCGTTATTAACGGAAAGTCATTGGTCGTCGCGGTAGAAAGCCACCACTTCCTTCCTTCCTTCCCCCATCTGGATTCGTTTCATACAGCGGCGGAGACAGATACGTAAGCAGCAGCGAGGAGAGACCACAAGAAGAAGAGCGCAAAGGTACGAGAGCTCGTGTTCACTTGGTGGTCCGTTTACTTTCTGTGTCCGTATGGAGCAGAAGAGCTTATTTTGAAACGCCATGCTTCTTCTTCTTCTTCTTCTTGCTGCGTGTGTGTAGGAACATCTTTTTTTTTCTCCGAGGAACGAGAGAACATGTCGGGTCGCAATTTGAAAGCCGCCGCCGCCGCGAACAACGATGTGCTCACGATCGACCAGTTGCGTCACCAAGATGACTGGGTGCTCGACACGGAGCGATACAGATGCCACGTGTGCACGCGCAATTTCACGCGCTTCCGCCGAAAGCACCACTGCAGAAAGGTAGGCTTTCGACTCGTTGCTGGTCGTGATTTGATTTGGTCTGATCGTCTCCTCCTCTTTTTCCTTTTTCTATTGGCACGAATGTGAATAAATGCACAGTGTGGGGAAGTCGTGTGTGGCAACTGTACGCTGAAGAAGCAAGCTGAGCTGCCAGTGATCGGGAAGTCGCTTGTCCGTGTGTGCATGTCGTGCATCCTGTCCCATGCGAACGGTCAAGCCAACCCACAGGCGCCTCCCGCGCCAGCGACGTCGACCTCGTCGTCGCCTCCGCCACCCGAGGAGCACTGGGATGCGAAGAATTTCCATTCGCCCACAGGAAACTCGGAAGGGGATCTCACGCACTTTACGTCGGATTTCCACCAGCCGGACTTCGAATACCCGTTGGACTTTGACTGGGACCACCCTTGGCCAAAGCCTCCTATCGTGCCTGATGAAGCCGAGCGTCTCGACGTTGTGCGCAGCTTTGAGATCATGGATTCTCCAACGGAAGACGTCTTCGACATTATTTGCGACCTGGCTTCGAACGCGTTGAAGAGTCCAATCGCTGCCGTGAGTTTGCTTGACGAAGATCGCGAATGGTTCAAAGCCAGCGTCGGTCTTGCACAAAATGAAGTGCCCCGGTCGGTGTCTTTCTGTGCGCACGCTATCATGTCGAAGGAGCCAATGGTTGTCATGGATACGTTGCTCGACAAGCGTTTCGCGAAGAACCCGCTTGTGACGGGTGCGGCGAAGATTCGATTCTACGCTGGTGCGCCGATTTGCACGCCTTCGGGCCACTTGCTCGGTACGGTGTTCGTGTTTGACACGCAGCCTCGCACTTCTTGTGATATTGCGACGTTGGAAAAGCTGTCGAATGTCGCGATGAAAAACTTGGAAGACCGAAAGAATGCGCTGTCCGCGCCGCTCGAAAACGGCAAGCCCGAGCCTCCTCGCCCGCAGCCTGTTCGCTCGGCGGAAACGCTGCGGGGATCGGGGATCGGCATTGCGAACCAAGTAGTAGCTGCTCCAGTGATGCACGCTCAGTCGCAGGACCTCGTGGCTGCGAACAGCGTGGGTGACGGTCAAGTGACTGCCGGACCGAAGATGGAAACGATGCTGATGGATTTATTGTGTCGTACCACGGAGACCCAACAACAACTAGCAACACAGCAAGGAGCGATGTTCCACACACTAGGCCAGCACACTGCAGATATCGACAAATTAGCCACTGCTATGGCGCGAATGGAAGCAAAATTAGACTCATTGGCTGAATAAATCCGTCAAGCATGCAGAAGAAGGAGGCGAAGACGAAGAAGAAGGGGGTATGGCGAGACGACGACGAAGAGTGGCGAATGGCGAATGCAGAGAAGGGAGAAATATGCGGTTGATGCACGCAGAGAAACATAAAAAGAAAGAGAGAGGAAGTGAGCGAAAGAGATGAAGGAATCTGCTTTTTTTTTAAATCTCAGATTTGTAGTGTATAAAGTTGGTTCAGATTGTCTTTTGTCTTGGCTCTCCCTTCGGATAGAGTCGCAGTGTGGTGCGATCTTTGAAGACCTCCCGCGCCGCGTTTCGTCTTCTCCATATCCGCTCGGAGGACGATGATGGCGGCGATGAGGAGGAGGGTGAAAAAAATGGTGGATGGAGTTTGCATATTTTATTGAAAGCAACTGAAGCAACTGAACTTTCGACGTTTTCCCTACTAAGTACGGATGGAATGCTTCTGTCTTCAACTAAGTACGATGCTACAATCCTACAGGGAAAAAGAACTCGGATTGTAGAAGAGAAAGCGCTCGGTGTGAAGCAAAAGCGGCATCCCCTCGACGCGCGCGGTGTGAACCTTCATCCACCCACCCATCCATCCATCATGTCCGCCAAGATGAAGGAGTACCGGTACTACTTGAGCAGCGGCGTGAGCACGAGCATCTCGATCAAAGTGTCGTTCCTGGAGCTCATACCCGCGATCGAACTCGGCGTCGACGGCGTCCGCGACGAAGAGCTCTCGCTCCCCGTCGACCAGCAGCTCCGCGACCTCAAGCTCACGCCGCCATCCTGCAACGCGTCTGCAGCGCGCGCGCCAAGCGCGTTCGTGAGCCACGGTCTCAAACAACTCGCCGGGACGACGTCAGAATTGCGCAATTCGACGATGAAAGAGTTCTTCATCAGCGCGCAGATCTATTCCGACGGGCTGCCCATGCACCCCATGGTGATCAGGTAGCGGACATGTACGCTTTTTTCTTATAGCTCTCTTCTGCGCTGTCGCTCATTCTACTGTGTGTATTGCTTCCATGTCTGTGTTCTCTCTCTCTCTCCATTTTGCTACCAGCTCGAAAGGACCAACAAAGTGCAGTGAGTCGAGCATTTACTGGAACGAGTGGCTTTCTTTTCCCGTGCGGTACCGAGATTTGTCGCGCAATTCGCTTCTCACGATCACGATCTGGGGGGTCGGCTGGGTCCCGATCGGCGGCACGACGATCTCGTTTTTCACGAAGCACGGCGTGCTGCGCGACGGCAACCAGTGTCTTCGTATCTGGCCAGGCGTGGAAGCCGATTCGTCGCCGCATCCGACGACCCCATCGGAAATCAACGACGAATGGCAAAAGCAGGAGAGTTTCCGTCTCGACAAGCTTCGCGAGAAATACGAACGCAAAGAAATGATGCACAATGAATGGATGGACGGCGTCACGGACCGCCGCATTGCACGCATTTTACGCGGCAGCGAACCTCCCGGACGGAAAGACCCGCTTGGCCCTTTCTGCTCGTATCGCGAAGACGCTCTGCTATGGATTGAAATGCCCTACTTTGGCGATGTCGTGGTCTACGAAGAAGAGCCGTACGCCCAACGCGCTATGCCCGCGTCGTACACCGCAGATGTGGGACCACGGCGGTTGAATCCGTATGGCGGTGGCCTTGTCTCACCGTCCAATGGCCCACCTACGTCTTTTGTGGATGCCCACACGATGGGCGGATCGTACGATGCCGCGGGGGCAATGGCTCCATCGTCTACCACTGCTGCTGCATCGACGTCTTCAAAAGAGTTATCGAGTCTCATTACGGTGTGGGACCCGGAGCTCAACGAGGAAAACCCTTCGGAGCGGAAATACCGCAGACTGGCGCGTGATATCCTGCGCGGCTCCATTGACCCGAACCTCAAGCCGAATCGAGATGAGAAGGGACGCATCGAAGCGCTTCTTGCGACGCCGACGAATATTTTAAAGAACGACGACAAAGATTTGCTATGGAAATTCCGCTACACGTTGACCGACAACCGGAAAGCTGTGGTGAAATTCCTCTTGTCCGTGGACTGGAACGAAGAAATCGAGCGGCAACAGGCGACCGATTTGCTGCATCAGTGGTGCGAAATTGATATCGCCGATGCGCTGAAGCTGCTTGGCCGCGAAAAAGAATTCAAACACGATATTGTGCGCAATTTCGCCGTGTCGACGCTTGACAAAGCGAAAAACGAAGACCTGTTTGATTTCTTGTTGCAATTGGTGCAAGCGCTTCGCTACGAGAAAGGGGGTGCGCCTCCTGTGCCGACGTCATCTCGTGGTGGCGTCGCGCTCGGTGGAGGAATGAGCGGCGATGAGACAAGCAGCGTCGATGGATTGAGCGCGAACGACACGTTGGGACCCCTCGCGCGCTTCTTGATCGCGCGGTCGAGGACAAGTTTCCAAATGGCGAACTATTTCTATTGGTATTTAAAGGTCGAAGCAGGGGACAACAGCCGCGACTCCGAGATATTCCATGTTGTGTTGAGTCAACTGCTCAAGGATCTGAGTAACGGGGAAGACAAGAAATCGATTTATGAGATGATTATGGCGCAGCGTAACTTCATGGACCAGATTTTAGCGATCCATAACCGTGCACGCGAGGAGAAAGGACGGAAGGACCAGAAAGAAGAAAAACTGCGGCACCTTTTGAAGCAGCAATTGCCATGGCCGAAAGGCTCGATCATCCGGCTCCCTCTGGATCCAGATGTGTATCTGAGTGGCATTGTACCGTCCTCTGCAAAGTTGTTTAAGAGTGCGATGTACCCCGCAGTGATCCAATTCCAAACAATTATCCCGCCTCCGGAGCAACAGTTCCCCATGCACGGGAGTGTGCATCTCAATGACTCTGTGAGCCTCGACGCGTCGCAGCAGGGATCGTTGTCCCACTCCACGGGCTTTACTGATCCAGCTCGCGGATCGCTCTCTACACGCATGATCAACTACTTGAAGAGCGATAAAGAGGGTCCGATGTACAAAGTGATGGTGAAAAACGGAGACGATCTGCGTCAAGATCAACTGATCATGCAAATGTTCACTCTCATGGATCGGCTGCTTAAGAAAGTCAACCTGGACCTGAAATTGACGCCGTATCGTATCCTGGCCACAGGTGCGAATGATGGACTCATGGAGTTTGTCCAGGATTCCTACCCCGTATCGTACGTTGTCGCGAAGTTTGAATCCCCTCAAGTGCTTGGATTCCTGCGCAAACATAACCCAGACCCGTCGGCGGAGTACGGCGTGAACCCAGAGGCTTTGAATACGTATGTCAAGTCTGTCGCTGGGTACTGCGTGCTGACGTACTTGCTCGGCATCGGAGATCGACATCTTGACAACCTGATGATGAAGACAGAAGGTCATCTCTTCCATATTGACTTTGGGTTCATTTTCGGTGCGGATCCAAAGCCGTTTCCACCTCCATTTAAGCTGACAAAAGAGATGGTTGAAGGCATGGGTGGCGTGCAAAGTCAGCATTACCTGAAATTCCAGACCTACTGCTGCCAAGCGTTCAACTGGCTGCGCAAGAGTGCCGATCTGATCCTGAATTTACTGAGCCTGATGGCTGACGCCGGCATTGAGGAGTTGTCGATGGACCCAGAGACGACGTTGCAAAAGGTGCAAGAGAAATTCCGGTTGGATCTGACCGACGAGCAAGCCGAGCATTTCTTTCTGGGGCTCATCACCGATAGTGTCACAGCGCTTTTCCCAGTGTTGATGGAATACATCCATAAGATCGCAACGAGATTGAAATAAGCAAGAACATTTGATCGTTAGAGGCTCGAACAGCGTGCGGGTGGTGCCTTCGCTTGTGTTTGCAATGTGTAAATGTAATTGCTTTTGCATTTAGCCAACACTGGTCAACTCTAAACCGTTCACGCATGGAGCGATTCAGTTTCGTCGATGTAATGAGTCCATGTAGCTGTTTCGTTGCAGCGTGTGGTTCGGCGAAACTGAGGCACCATGTAAGCATTTTCAAATGTCTCTCGTGTGTGTGTGGGCATCTTGGATGAAACCATGACTAATAAATACGACGTTTTCTAGAGATCCTCAAGTCATGAACTTGCAAAAAGGCTGTTGCGTACTCAAAAGCGCAGCATTAACTTGGCGGAAATCTTGCATGACCATCACGTTTTCATCCGGAAGCGAGTGCGTTGTCGTCTGCGGGACGCGATGCGCACCCGCAGCTTCGCGTTGGTGCTTGCGTTCATGGAAATGTGCGTCCACCATATCGCCAAGCCGAGATTGCTCCAGAGCTGCATGCTTCGGCATGGATTTGACGCCATGCACCTCCTGCTGTTGGGGTGCAGGTCCAAACGGTGGCAGCAACACCCGCCTTGAAGCTGTCGCATTCGCCTCTGACGACTGGGTCGGTTCGTTCGGCGTATGGCATTCGCCTGGATTCGACGCTATCGCAGGGAATCGTACTGGGGAACTTGCTGGTGATGCAGACGAGTTTGCGGAAATTTTGGACTCGGACCAACGCCGAGGGGAGAGACTGCTTGCAGCCGGCAGACTCCTGCTCCCCTCGAAGCTCTGTTGTACCATTCTGGTGACGTCGATGACAGTGCACAGATACGCCAATTCGCGTTCATAGCTGGAGTCATGCAGTTTCCCGATCGCTTCATCGACTTGGGCAGCGCATTCAGCTAGCGCACAATACGCGATCGCGTCGGTGACGTGCGGGAGTGCAGCTCGAACACACGTGATGCATCGGTACAATGCTGGTCGTGTTTCGTACAAATCCGCGGCAAGGGAGAGCAATTTCTCCCAGTATTCAATGCAGGGTATTGTCGTTGGAACATACCCGAGCTAGAAAAAACAGCAAGCACAGTCGATGAGTTTGTTTCGCGCTACAGATATGGACACATGCAACCCGCATTGCGCAAAGCATATACCTTGCTGAATGTCTCCATGGACTGTTTCCGCCGTAGCTCCGGGCGGGCGCGATCTGGGCTCAGAATGACACTATGTGTGAACGAACCACTTGGCATCGAGTTCGCTTTTCTCGCGCCACTCGATTTCGACGGTGGTGAGTGAAGTGGGTGCTGGCTGTGATACCGTGGATCGAAGCGAATCTGATGGATTCTGTCCTGTGCAACTTTCTTTCTTGCGAGGAAGTGATGATGTTGGCTCTCTGGCTGAGCCGCTGAAGCCACGGCGCCACCATCATGGCCATCGTCGCCATTTGCACTCGCGTGTTGAGAGAGACTGTCTCGACTCGCGCTTTCAGCTTCGCTCGGGTTCTTTCCGCGTTGGTCAAGTGACGAAGCCATTCTTTTCAGCGGCGGAGTCCCATTTCTCTTGGCTTCGTCAGAAGGAGGAGAAGGAGCGTGCTTGTTTTGCTTGCGACGGAAAATTCGCTGCAGCTTTTTCACCGCCTTGTCGTACAGATTCACCCGGACCTCTTCGATCACCTGGCGGATCGGTTTCTGAAGAAGCAGCGCGAACTGGTCTTCATAGCTCGCGCGTAACTCTGCGATGGACACGTGCGGGACGACATGTCGGTTCGAATTCTTTGCGCGCTTGTACTCTGCAACACATTTAGCATCTTCACCGATTGCCTGGTAGCACAACCCACGGTTGTAGTGGATACTCGCGAGCACCTGCGAGTCCTTTGCAAAGTTGAGCGCAATCGAGTAATACTCGAGTGCGATCGTGTAATCTTCATGGTGGAAGCATTTCTCGGCGAGAGAATACCAAAGTTCCAAGTAGTGGTCGTCGCTTAGAGTTCCTTCCTGGGTGATTTTCTTTGCTTTCAAGATCGACGAGAAAGTGGCCGATGCCAGAATGTAGTCCCCACTGGATTGCTGGCAGTGCATCATCATCACTAAATAGTCCACAGCGTCGTACGGGGGTACTGCAGCGCCTTGACGGGATGATGACAATGACGACGAAGGACGAACACTCTCGACACTGCAAGCAGAATGCGCATTCATGACGGTGTTCATGCAGTCTGCTGCTTCTTGGTACATGTGCAGCCGGCACAGGATCTGGAAACGCAGAAACAGTAAATTCAATCGGTCCTTGTCACAAAAAGTGGCGAATTTCGTAAACAGCTCGTGGAACACGTCATCGGCTTTTTCCAAGTTGGATTCGCCATTGCGCCAGAACAAGCAAATCGCGTACCGGAGAAGCAGGAGCGGGTCCGCCATGCTCTCCATGAACGCGAAAGCGCGAGTGAATGCTCGCAGCGCTCGGTCGAGATGGAAACTGCACATGGGGAGGAACTTTCGGTGGCGCAGAAAGACGTCCAGATGCGCATTCCCCATCGAGTTCCAATACTCATGGGTTCGCAGCGCACTTTCGTGCACAAGCGAGGCATGCTCGAGCAGCAGGATCGCAGCAAGACTTGTCCCGGACCAGCGTGCATATCGCAGCCCCAACTTCACGAGATGCGTTTCATTGTGCGGATTTTGCAGCACGAGTTCTTCAAGCTGCAGACAATTGATCTTGTCGACGATGTGCCGCCCATTGAGCCACTTTCCCCATTTCTTGTGGTATGTGGAAGACATTTCCAAAAATGCCGCAGATTGCGATGTGCGTTTCTTGGGCGATATATGACGCTTCACTTCCATCCCACTTCCGGTGTCTGCATCCCCATGCTCTCCGTTTTTTCCATCGTCGCTCTCCAGATCGCCAGCAGCGTTCGAAGCTGACTTCACAACACTCTTCCGACCGCTTCTTGCGGCACTGTCGTTTGAGTCGTGTGTCCCTTTGGAGATGCTCACACCACTGGTTTTTCGACGGTCCGACGGTCGTGTGTCAGGAGACAACACCGATGGTGAGTTAGCTGGGGAAGGATTCGCGGGTTTCTTTGACGGCAATTTCGATGTGTCTTCCACAGGCGGCTGGATGGATGGGAGTGACTTTGTTGAGTGTTTTCTCGAATCCATCGGTGTAGCCTTCTTTTGCTCTTCCGACTCTTTTGAAGTTGGCGATCTGTCGCTGGGCGAAGGTTTTGGACTTGCAGCGGGAGATGCAGCAGTATCTGTTGCAATGGACGACGCATGGAGATCGATGCCAGACTCTTTTTGGTATCCATGAAGGCGATCCGATTCGTCAGCTTCCGAGTCGCATTGCTCTTCGTTCTCTTCGCCATGGTCGGCTTCCGTGAGCTCTTCTTTTGCCTGCCTTTCTTCATCATACCGTTGAGGTTCGGTCTCCACAACGCTTTCCTTCGCAGAATTGTGTTCAAGATCGATGGGTACGTGTGAGTCTCCATGATCCTCTTGAGCAAACGTGCTGTCTGCGTCTTCCTCGTGATCAGGGAGCTGCTGCTGGTCTTCCGCAATATCCTTTGCATGTGCTGCCTTGAGAATTGGCTCCATCCTGTCTAAACTTCGCGTGCGGAGCTCACCGACATCGGACTTTTCTTCCTGGTCGTGAAGACCCTCTGTCGTTCCGTTAATGGATCTTTCGCCGTCACTGTCGACCTCTTGCTTGGCTTCCATCGCTTGAACTCGATCTGAACTTCGAGTTCGAAGGTCACAGGTTTCACATCCATCTTGGCGATGAAGCTTATCGAGAGCGTCGTCACAAGGGGTTTGCTGTGTGGCAACATCAACAGGTGGGAGCGTGCGTGATGACAAAGGCATCGATTCCTCTCTGGGATGAAGTCGGTCTCCCCAGCATGCCTGACGAGGGGATAGCGTTGCTGAGGATCCAGAGCGGAGCAGCGCTGTCGACTCTGCTTGCTCGCTGACGGTGTCACTAACAAGAGTGTTTTCGCACGATTCCGTTGCTGCACAGGATGCCGCTATTCCTTCTTCACGCTGCTCGGATTCATCTTCGTGGATCTCCAAGATTTGCTGCTCCGCTTTCATCGCCACCTGACTAGTTCGTGGCGTTTTTCTCTCACTTTCATTCGCATCAGCATGACTCATTAGCTTGGTTTGTATGGACAGATTTTCAGGCGAAGCCACCGACTGTGAAATCCCTTCAGCAAAGGCAATTGTTTGCTTGCCAACCTCCGACCTTGGACTCGAAGAAGCACATTCTTGGGGATGGTCGAGCATAAACTTTCTTGTCGTGAAGAACAATTCCTGGTTTTCGAGCAATTTGGGTGGCTCGCCACGATCCTTTTCTTCACCTTCTCGTGCACTGCGTCTTGGTGACAATCCTGTGCGGATATCGCGTCGAGGAGTAGGGATCTTAAGTGGAGAAAGAGCGACGCTGTTTTCGTCGTGTGTGGCTGGCTCGTGGCGCTCGAGTTCTGGAGCAGATACAGACGACGCCAACGCGCTCACGTTCTCTGCAAAAGGGGGGAGTTGCGTTCGCGAGGGCGAGCGTGCGATACTTGAGCGTCTCCGCACGTTCCCATTCTCGAAAGAGCTTCTTCGGCCGTTCTCGTGCATGCGCACGTTCTCTTCCGGTGGTACAGCATTGCCTTCGTGCGAGGACCCTGCAATCGATCCTCGCCTGCTGGGACGTTCGCTTGTGATTTCGATCTCCATGCCAGAGATTTCGCTGAACAAATTGTCAGACTTCAGCACGCGCCTCTCCGTGCTGGCATCCGAGCGTCTGCGTAAAAACTGCTCTTGCTCATGCGGCTGGTCGGCAATGAGTGCCTTTAAGGAGTACGCATTGCCCACTAAAGCCATGCGACCAGGACTCGACTCGGCGTTTGTCCCTCGCAGTTGCTTCGACGAAGGTGAATTTGCTACTGACGGTAGAGTGTCGCTCACATTGCCTGGTATCCCATCGATTTCTTCACCAGCAGCGCATGTGGGGGTCTCGGTCGCAGTCGGTTCAGCGACGATCTCATGGATCGCAGACGATGAGGTTGCTTTGGTAATTCGAAGTCGAGCGTTTCGCCCTTTGTCGCGCCGTTCTTGAAGCGCTTTGTGCTTTGTTTTCTTTTCCGGTATCGCTCTTCTGCTGGTAGAGTTAGCCATTATCTCGTCACTCGATAGTTGCGGTTGACACTCTCGTGGTCCTGTTTCTGCATTTTCATTGATGCCGTCCATCAAGGCGCGAAAGCTGGGGTCGTCGTGGATTTCTTCCAGTTTGGACTTCCAGAGTGTGCTCGAATCCGCTACAGCCATGCGATTCAAGAGTCGGTACTCGCTACTCTTCCGTGCTTTCCTGGCTCGAGGACTCAACTCTTCTTCGTCGGTCGGATTGTCCATGGCGTGGACACCTTGATGGGCTAATGCGATGGCCTCCATTGTCTTCACAGTCGTTTTCAGCGACCGTGCAGCTCGTTGATCTAGTCGCTTCGTTGGCAAATGAGCATTCTTTTGTTTCGTCGCAATGGTCTTTGCGGGCACAACGCGAGCTTTCTTTACAACGTGGGCTTGTGGCTCGCGACAGGTGAGTTTCCCGATATCGCGATGGCGGTTGCCAATGATATCGAGGTGTGCCAGAATGCTCGTCGCCATCGACTCCAGTGAGATCTGTTCCGTTAGCGCACTGTCGCTGATTTCGTTCTCCACTCGATACAGGTACTCTGCTTTTTGCCGTGAGATGTACAAAGAGTATTCATTTTCAACCTCATCGATCGCGGTCACGTAAAACCCTGCAACTTCAGGAGCATCGTCGACATGTACAACGTTGGATCGCTCCGCTTTCAGTACGGACAATGGTCTCGATGTGCCCAACGGTGATCCTAGCCGAGCGTTCTGGACCTCGTGGATTCTCGCGACCACGATTTTATTCGCGAGCAGGAACCCCGTGACCTCAAGCACGAGTCTCCCTTTCGACTGCTGGGACGTCGGTCGCTCCACATCCGCGCCTTCACCATTGAGAGACGCCATTCGAAGTGCGACTGAGGGAAACAGGCGCTCGGAACAAAACCAAGAGGATAAGCAGCTCTCGCTGCTCCTCCCGCTCCAGGTTAGCTTCCCACCAGAGATGGTACACTAAGCATGTGCACACAAATCCAATCACCTGCCTGGCGAATGCTAAACTTGCGTTCATTTCCTCTTAAAATTAGCATCGACGCCCGAGTATATTTAGGGTTCAGCAGCTCGAGTAGTTTTTCGGGGAGGTATTCTTTGCGCTGTTGGGGGTCGGGGTCGTGTCGGCAGCGAACGTTGCTGCTCTGGATGGGTTGAGTTGATGTAAAAGCAACGCATTCAGCTCATGGCACTCGAGATCTCGAGCCGCCGATCCGAGCATCGACGTTCTAGCGGTACGCAGACCGACCTCGCAGCAAAGCAGCGCACAGAGGATGCTTGCATTACAGAGGAATACATTGATTTGCAGCTGCGTGAGCGGATCCACTTGAATCGCTCCCAGATACCACGCGCACGCTGCACTCGCAGCTTGGATGGACTTGTATGTTCCAGCATAGCAGCCACTCGCGAGTGCATCTTTTTCCGCGATCATGCTCATAAACCAGTAAATCCATACCTGGCAGAGCGCATCGTGCAGTCCATAGACGATGAACAGCAGAAGACACGGAAGAAACGGCACCTGTGACGACGACGGTACCCAGAAATCCACATCGAGTTTCGTGTCGTAGCCCGAGTGCAGCCATGTAGCTTGAACGTACCACCCGACTGCCCACATGCCATTCGCGAGCACGAAAAATGCCAGCAGGAAATGCTTTGCGGTATGCCAGATTGCCTGGCGACTGCGCGCTCGCAGCATATTGGTATGGGGGGGAAGCTGGAGCTCAATCAACCGGTGGTCATTCCGATTGAGCTGCTTGTCCAGAAACCGACCGGACACGAACGCGCCGCCCATCTGCGCGAGCCAATAGCACGAGCTCGCCAGCCCACTTGTTCGAGGATTGAACACAGCGATATTGTAAAACGAGTGGTAGGTGTAAAACCAGTTGCTGTACGCGAACAGCGGTAGCAGACAAAGCAAAATGTTGCGATGCGCTCGGTTACTAACGACTCGCCAAACAGCGTGCAGCCCTGCCCTCCACGATGTCCGTGCATCCGACGCGGTTCTGTCGTCGTGCCCAGCCGATTGAATCGCTTTCATCGCCCGATTCGCAGTCGTTTCCGCATTCTGCGCATTGCAGTGGAGCACTTTATCCGAGTTCTCGACCAAACATACCGCGAGAGCCACACCAAGACCCATCAGCACCAGGAACACGACAAACATCCCATTCGACGCGCGCGCACTTCCGTCGCCGGGGCTCTGACGGAAGTTCAGGATAAAACTGATCACGCCACCCGTTGTCGCTCCCATATTGAAGATGATCCAAAAGCGACTCACGCTCTTGCCCTGCGTCTCGACCCTTGGATAGCTGAGCATCATGAGCCCTTGCGCGGTCCATAGGAAACCCGCGGAGATCCCCAACAAGACGCACGCCACATAGTACACTTCCAGCGGCGCGATGCCGTCGCCGTGCAGATTGTACAGTGAAAGAGCGTACGCGAAGTAGCCCATGGAGCCGATTGTCAGTGCCGCACGAACGCCGACGGACGTGACGACAGTCGCAGCGAGCAGACTGAACGCCGCGAAGCACGAGTAGATGAGCGCGTTGCCAGCGAACGCGACCCGCGGATCGTCGAGACCGCTGGCTAAAGACGTCAGCGCATTGAAGAGCCCGGGTCCGCAGAAGCAGATCCACGAGAGCACTTCCAGCTGCTGTTGTCGTGGCGCAATGCCAGTCATGAAACCCATCATTACATTTGAGGGATAAATTTCCAGTCCCACCAACAAAAAACGGCATTCACAAATAAATAATCCACAAAAAAGAAATTATTAATCAATTCCAGTACTCGAACTTAAACGACAAACCATAAAATCCAAAAAAAAGTTAAAAAATCCAAAAACCTCGGATCGACATTATCGAATAGTTTACGCAAACACTTTGCTCCAAACACTTAACTACAAACCTGGAGAGAACAGTATAACGTTCACACAACACATTCGCCACCATCCCTTTCACACCCTACTCCACTTCCACACCCATACACAACCCCACCAACTCCACATCGACCATCTCCGTCCATCGCGACGCCACCGCAGTCGTCTTCTGGTCGTCTTCTGGTCGTCTTCTGGTCGTCTTCTGGTCGTCTTCTAGTCGTCTTCTAGTCCTCTTCTAGCGACCGACACAAGCGACAGAGACCCTCCTTGTCTTCTCCACCCGTCGTGTGCACATCGGAGTCGACATCGGAACGTGGATTGGAACCGACCCGATGCGTTGTTTCTCCGGAAAATAGCTAT
>JAASGH010000194.1:0-33593 GCA_023334155.1 Globisporangium heterothallicum
CTTCATTACCCAATCGCAACAGAGTGATTCGAGTGGTGACCAACTGTATGGCTACCTTTACCAGGTTATGACCCCAGGCGCAAGCATCACGTCCAACAAGACCATCATCGACAAGCTCCGCGGCGACAACTACGCCACGTGGGCTCGCTACATGCGTGGTGTGTTCCTCACCAAGTCGGTGTGGGATGTCGTCAACCGTCAGGACACACCGGTGTTCACGGATGCGCGTATCAAGGACGAGTACGTTCGTACCAACAACATTGCGTTTGGGTTGTTGCTCCTGCATGTCGATGCGGAGTATCACCATACTGTCGATGATTGTGAAGAAGCGTGGGTGGCATGGGTTCGTCTGCGTGGGTTGTGCCAAGGCTCTCAGAAAGCCGGACGAATCTATCTCAAGCGTCAGTTGTTCAGCATTGAGATGAAGGAAAGCGAAAGCGTGCTGCATCACTGCTACGAGGTTCTCAACATCCACGCCAAGCTGGTCAGCATCGGCGCGAAGATGGTAGACTTTTGTGCCAGTGTCTAGCTCTACATGTCTCCGTTACTCTCCTTTACATTCGTTCCGTTCAGAATGTGTTTAGCCTGTGAGGAGCACTTGTGTCGTTATTGCATCATCACTAATGCTAGATACGACTCTGACAAGTACTGTTTTGTGAAATAGTGGCAAGATTCTGCTTTATGATAGTTTGGTCATGAGAGTATTGGTTCAATGGATATAGAATTGAGCTTGTCAAACAATTTTTCTATTTGCAAAATTGGGATTCACAATTAAAGTGTACTGACAACTTTTGTGTGGTACTAAATCGCATTTCTCTGCTTCACAATATATCTACCGAGCTCATATCACTCAGGCATTTTGTGAAGTAGGTCATCATTGGATGCGCAGTGTTTGTATGAGAAATTGCATTCTTGTGTGAAAGGTCGTGTTTGTTTGGATTTGCGCTTGTAAAAATGGGACAGCGGTGGACTCGAAATGCGAGGCAAGCATCACCCACCACCACCGCATGGAGGAGCCATCGCGCGTCCTCGATCTCTGCTATTGCCTTTCTGTTGTTCTTCGCCACGTCGACCCCTTCATGGCGCAGTGGGGACAGCGGTGTCCTCGCTGCCATCACGTCCGCGTCCGTGATCCCAGTGTCCACAGTTGCTGGTGTCACCGGGACCGTCGACATCACCTTCACCACGACGTTGGAAGTCCCCGTGGGCGGGTTCATTCTCGTGATCTTCCCTGCAGCGTTCTACGTCGCACCCACGGCCGCGATCACTGGGATTACGAGCGGCGTGGATGCTTCCAGTGCACTCACGTCCGCGACATCGCTTGTGACGATCACGGTCGCAGGCACGGCATCCTCAGCGGGGACCATCCAGTTCCAGATCGACGGCATCTCAAACCCAGGTGCGTCATATAGTCCTATGCACGCAAGCATATCTACCTTCACCTCCGCTTTACCTGCACAGGCGCCGGCACGACGGGGAGATACACGATCAAGACCCAGAACGCGAACGGTCAGACGATCGAGGCGCTCAGCAACATTGCTGGTACGATGCTCACCGCGGGTTTGCCAAGTAACGTGGTGGTTGACGTACCCACCAAGAGCGCCGGCGTGAGTGCGTCCTACACGGTCTCGTTCGCGACAGGCATCGACTTGCGCGCAGGGAGTAAAGTGGAGCTCCAGTTCCCCGTGCTGCCAGCGAGTCAATACGTGCTTTCCGGAGGTGTGACGGTCTCAAATGTAGTCGGTCTTGCTGCAGCTTCCACGACCGTACAAGCGACGACTTCGTACCTGCGTCTCACGGTCGCAGGCGCGACTGTCAGTGCAGGCACATCGGTGTCAGTAACGTTCAACAACATCATCAATCCAGCCGCGCAAGCCACGGGCAACACGTTCAGCGTCCGCACACGCGATGCGTATGGGAGCGTGTACGAAGAGAAGACGGCCGTGACGGGACCGATCCTCACGAGCACGACCCTATCAGCGGATGCGAACCTCACGCCGGGTTCCTATGTGGCTGGGACCGTGAGTTCGTACACAGCAGAGTTCACGAATGTGGCTTACTTGGCGGAGGGGACACGCATCGACATTGTTTTCCCCGCGAGGTTCGCGATCAGTGGCGCGTCACTTGGCGGCACGAGCAGCATCCCCACGGTCGACACGTCGCTGAGTATCGACGTTCCGACCAGCACAGCCACGCTCACGCTCGGGTCGGGTCCGCTCACCGCAGGGGCTGCAAGGCGCATCACCATCAACGGGGTGGTGAACCCGGGCAGTTCCTGCAATGAGTTCATCGTCGACTACTGCTTGACCACGTGGGAGAGCTACACCATCCGGATCACAGACAGCTTGGGCAACGTCTTCGAAGCATCTTCCACGGTGCCTGGGACGCCGATCGTGAAGAAACCGCTGACTTTTGCACGCGTTCGTCCGCTGGTGATGGATCCGAACACGGCCACCTCTGCGAGTGTCGTGTTGGACTCCGAGGCAGTGATCCCCCTTGGTGGAGCAGTTGAGGTCGTGTTCCCAGAAGGGTACACGGTGGCTGCAGGTAGTTTGGCGGCAAGTGGCCATATCGGTATCCCCGCTGCAAGCACAGCTGTCTCCGTCTCGGGGCTCACGGTGAAGCTCACCATCACCGGCGCAAGTATCCCGGCGACTTCGGGTCTCTTCGTGAAATTCAGCGGCATCACCACACCTCCAGGGGAGACCACGGGTGTCTACGTCGTGCGCACTCGCGATGCGGTGGGAAACAGCATCCTGGAAGAATCGGTCTCGGTCGCGGGCGAAGGCTGCGTGTACCTGAATGACTGCAATGGCCACGGCACCTGCACTTTATTCACGAAAACCTGCATCTGCGACGATGGGTGGGGAGCGCCTAGCGACGTCACGCTGTACCGGTCTCCCGATTGCACTACAAGTACGTTTATAGTGTTGACACCTTGAGGATGTTCATGGGGTAACCACCTCACGTTGCCTTTACCTACCAGGAGTGTGCCCTGCTGGATACGCGTGGGCAGCGATCCCAAAAGACTCGGTCACGGCGCACGATGTGCTCGAAGAGTGTTCGGGGATGGGGATTTGCGATCGCGTCACGGGCACATGCAACTGCTTTCCTGGGTTTACTGGAAGTGCCTGCGAGCGAAGTACAGATTGTTCTTGTTTGTTCTACCCATAACTGTGGCTTGCGCTCACATATGCACTTTTGACGCTAGTTGGCTGTCCCAACAACTGCTATGGAAGGGGGAAATGCATGAGTATGCGCGAAATGGCGCGCACGAAAGGCGCTCTCCCGATTTCTGCGCCAACAACGTACTCTGGCGCCAAGGTGAGCGATGCAGCGATCCTGATTTTGCTCGTTTCCCTCATTGTGCTCTCTCTCTCTAGTCGACGACAACGTGGGACGAATCGCGCATTTTCGGATGCGTTTGCGATTCCGCATGGGCTGTTGGCACGGGCTCTGGAGAGGTTCAAGCCACGGAAATCTTTGGCGCCGATTGCTCCAAGCGTAAGCTTCCCTCTCTTCCTTCCTCGACCGTCTTAGACTCGTTGTGTGGAAACCCATATCTCGTTTTCCAAATGTGCGTACACATGCAGGTCATTGTCCCATTGGGAACGATCCCGAGACGACCGTAGACGAAACCAACTGCGCCGGGAAAGCAGCACCTGGTGGGTTTGCAGTCGGCGCTGCGGGCAATTTATGCCTCGTGGAGTGCTCGAACCGCGGCATTTGCAATTTCCAAACGGGAGCCTGTCAATGCTTCCAGGGATATACCGGTTTTGCGTGCCAAAACAGAGACGTCCTGCGTAAATAGCTTGCAAGAACTGACTTGACTCGATGGGTTGACATTCGTGCTTCGGCATTTAAATAACACTCTGCCTATTTTCCTCCTTTCTCTACGGGAGTGCGGAATCTATTCCGTTTTGCTGTTTCTTGTCGGCAGCACATCCTCAGGATAATTGCAGCAGCAGCTCTTTCTCATCCAAGGCGCGCTTGCAGCTGATGTCCGTGATGTACACCTTCGACTGGCGCTTGAGGTCGATTTTGGCGCGCTTCGACGGGGGCAAATCCTCCACGGACGCCGTCTCGAAGCCTCGCTCCATGAACCAATGCGACGTGCGCGTGGTCAGCACGAAAAGCTTGTCGACGCCCATGGAACGCGCCTTGCGCAGAATGTAGCCCAGCAACGCATTCCCCTGCACAAATAGTCACACCAACAGTTAGCTCCACAGAAAGACGCAGACTCAATATGTTCGTCCCAAATGCAGAGAGCCAACCTTGCCAGAGCTTCGATACGCTGGATCGACGGCCACACACGCCATCTCTGCGAAATTGTTTTCGTACGGCTGCAACGCGGCACACGCGATGATCGCGCCATCGCGCTCCACGACCGTGAACGTGTGCACGTTCGACTCGATCTGCTCCTGGTTGCGCGACACCAGCACGTCTTCGTCGAGCAGCGGCTGGATGAGTCGCATGATGCTGACAATGTCGCTGGTCTTCGCCATGCGCACGCCTTCGTACATGTGCTTTGAGATCATCAACCCTTCGCCATCACGCGTGAACAGCTCCTGCAAAAGTCCGCCGTCGACGTGGCGACTCACCAAATGCGAACGCTTCACGCCATTGATGCACGCGAGGATCGATTGCTTCAAGTACACCAAGAAGTCGGGGCTGATGTCGCGGTCGCTTTGCGCCAACTCGACGTACTGCTGTGCCTGCTGGATGACCAGCGCTTGCACTTTCTGGTTCGTGCGCGTGTCGAACATTTCCTCGCCATCGTGCATGAAGATCAGCTTGTCGCTTTGCAGCTGAATCGCGCATTTGCTGGCGACCTGCTCGGATACGCAGTTGAACACTTCGCCACTGGCGCTGTAGCCGATGCTCGAGATGAGCACGATGTCGCCATTGTCGAGTGCTTCGCGCACTTTTGTCGTGTTCAAGCGACGCATCTCGCCCGTGTTCTTGAAGTCCACGCCGCCGCGCACACCCACGGGCTGGGCCGTGATGAAATTACCTGACGCCACATTGATCGTTCTCGCACTTCCGGGCGAGTTCACGATCCCGCGTCCAAGGAAGCTCTCGATATGGAAGCGCACGGAACCCGCCGCGTCCATGGCGCACTTGAGCTCTTCGGGACCAGTAATGCGCACCCCACAGTCAAATCGCTGCGAGAGCTGTCGGAGCTCGAGTTGGCGGTTCAGCTGGGGACGCGAGCCTGCGACCAGCACCAACTTGATGCCGAATGTGTTGAGCAGCGCGATATCCTGCATCACGGCGCTGAACACCGGAGACTCGACCAACTGCCCGGGCAAGTGGATCACCATGGTTGTCCCGCGATGGAAATTAATGTACGGAGACATCATGCGGAACATTTCCGTAAACGAACTTGGTCCTGGGAGGCCATTCTGGAGTGCGTGCTCGGGGGCTTTCACCTTGAGGCATTCGGGGGGAACGACTGGAAGGAAGTCCGCGAACGAGTCGCCGTTAGTCGACGAATCGCTGGCAGCGGATGCTATCGCACGTGTGTTTGCGAATGGTCTGCCGAATAAGCCACCACCACCACCGACATGTGTCGCTGCGGAAGATACGCCGAGGCAACGACTGGTGGAAGCGCTGTTGAGCGAGCGTCTCGCAGCGCCATGGGGATGGAGCTGGAGGAACGACCGGAAGCCGTGGGACCGCAACATAGGCATGGGCTGCTGCTGGAGAGCTAACGAGTGTGCTCGCGGAGCTGCTGGTGCTTCCGGAGGGGCTTATTGGGGATTGCATTGCCTCCGATCATGCGCAATCACCCGACGTCTTGACTGACTTGGAGGACTCTTCGTGGGAAACGAACGGCGCACCATCACGGCATCGTGTGTCAGAGGGTATTCGTTGATACGGGGAGGAAAGGGTTGGTGTGTATAGGGGATGATCTTCAGAGGTCTCAAACTTCAATTGTATCGAGTAGCGCGATGTATCCGGTGTCACAGGTGTTGAGACTGCATCGCTGTTTGTATTTTCAGCATTTGGTATTTTTGGTCGCAGGAACCACAAGAATAGTTGCGGCCCTGATTTGGCAACTCGCGGTTTGTGTCAATAGAGCGAAAAGGGAGCGTTGCTGCATGCGAGTTGGTGCTCCTCACGAGTTAACAGTTGCGTTTCGGACACTCACAATGCAAGAGAGAGTCAATGCTCGCTTATTTCCGAAAGTGAACAAAGTACGCTGACCCGTATTTCCGGTTGATAAAACCACGAAAGAGTAAAACCTCGCTTTTTTCCGACAAACACTCGAAATATCTCAACTCTTGTCACCATATAGACTCTGAAACGGTCGAAAAGATAACCCAATCTAGCATGTTCGCGCTAAGAGCTCTCAAATGTATTTAGAGATCATTCCTCCGACAAGACAACGAAACAAAAATCCATTCGCTCGTGAAAACTACTACGGATTGTAACTTACGCATACTTTGCGTTCTTTCGTTCTCGGTAAACTACGTGATGGATGCAACAAATCACGTAGTTTACGATGACTCGTTAAGTTCGCAGTCCTTATCAAAAGCCTCCCTATTGTTCTGCTCTGCTGGCTTTCTCCAAAATCGGATCTGAGCTGAACCCACATGCGTGCGCATTGCTGGATCGAAAATCGGCGCCGACGATTGGGTGGAAAATCGACCTGATTTATCATTTCGGCCAATGATGTGGTCTCCTCTGCGAGCCATCTTCACTTGCAACCTGCATCAACACCACCACCAGCAGCAGAAACGGCGTATCTCACGTTCGAGCGCACTCTTGTCACTCCCTCCCTCACTCTGCAACGCGCGCCGCCCTCCTCATCACCGACGAGCACGAGCGCATCTCATCTCAGCGCAACAGCAGATCCAAGAGCCGCAACTCTTTAAATCTCCTCTCTCTCAACATCGCTCTTCAAGATGGCCAACGTTGTCCCAACAGGTTCGCTCTCTCTCTCTCGTTGCTTGTAGCTCCTGACGCAGAGAGCTCTTCTAATGCGCATCTGTGCATGCCCTTTTTGTAGCTGCTGAGTTGAGAGACCTCTCGCTTGCGAGCACGCGTCTCTGGAATCTCGATTCCAATCGGTACGTTTGCCATCATCTTCATCATCATTGTTGTTGTTGTTGCGTGCAAAAATACGTCGACGATGCTGAGCGCTTACTCCCTGCAATTTGCGAAATGGTGTGCATTGTGTACGTCGTCGCTGCAGATTGGAGCCCGATGTGGACTACAAGATCGATCTGCAGGATGGGAAGCACGTGTGGGAGCACGGCGACTATGCGACGGATCGGTTGTTCACGTACGTGGACCCGTGCGTGTTTGAGCGGAAAACGTACAAGCTTTTCTACGAGTTGCTCGACAACTATGAACGCGGCGTACGGTGTCTTTTTTCTTTGCGACTGCATTTGCAATATCGTATCCATGAGTGCGGTTCGATTCTGACGGTGTGACGTCGCTGCTTTTGTATAGACGGGCATTTCGGAAGACGTGACCGAAGAAGAGCTTGTGGAGAATAATGCGTTCCTGAATGCCGTCATCGACACGGCACCAATGCGCTACGCGTACAAGTACGTACACGCGCAAGGGTGACAAAGACTTGCTGTTTCGCAAGAGCTCTCCCTTGTGTTGATGCATTTGTGTGTGCATAATCGACAGCTGGCTCACGAAGAACAAGAAGTTCACGGGCGACATCCGCGCCTTCAAGCGAAAGCTCGACTACATCTGGTTCGGTCTCTACCGGCGTCAAGCGCACAACGACTCGTCGGGCTTCGAGCACGTCTTCATCGGCGAAGAGCGAGATGTACGTGGTTATCGTATCAATTGTGAACGCTTCCTACGCTTTGAGCGATGACTTACGCGCTATCATATGCAACGTATACAGGGAAAAGTGTGCGGGTGCCACAACTGGATGCAGATCTACAATGAGGAACGCCACGGTCGTCTGGACTACCGCGGGTACATTCGGCCAAAGCAAAGAGGACGCAAGTTTATGGAGCCGTACAACCATGAGCAGTTGGTGACGATCCAGTTCGCTTGGGACCGCGAGATCAAGCCTGTGTCTACGAGTCTCATTGGTGTGAGTCCCGAATTCGAGCTGGCGCTCTACACGATGTGCTTTTTGAACGGCAAAGAGGACAACTGCATCCAAATGGGACCGTACCTGTGCAACATCAAGTGCTTCCCGTTTGGACGCGGGGATCGCGTGAAGATCGGGACGGCGTTCCCCGAGGCGCTCCCAATCACGGAAGCCCAGGCGGCGATCAAGATCCAGGCGCTGCTTCGAGGCAAGCGCGTGCGTCAACAGCCAGGGGCTTTCCAGGCGAAGACAGTAACGACGACTCAGACGACTCAGACGACGAGCGCATGGGGGGCGAATGGCTCCGCGGCAGTGATGAGCTCGACCACGACCACGACTATTTCAACCATGCAAAGAGGAGATGGCTGGGGACCAAAGCCAGGTCAGTCGATTGATGCTATTGGCGCGTCAATGCCATCGGATCCAATCCCAGAACCAGTTCCAGAGGTGTCTGGAGCGTGGGCAAAGCCGCACAAGTGGTAGGTAAACTCTCTTCAGTTTGGCTAGTGAAACAGCTCCTCGACGAGAAAAGTGAACGATACGCTCAAGTTGAGAGAGAAAGAAGGATGCGATAGGAAGTGTCTATACGATATTCTTTTGTTCCATCAGTCCTTGCTGTGCTGCTGATCTCCGAGTCGGTTCGTTCGTGAAAGCACGTGAAGGAAGAGGGGTTGCGTCAGTTTCAATAAAAAGTGGAGATTTGTAGGTTGAGGTTTCATGGGGACGGTGGGAGTTTTATTTTTTTGGTGCGATGTGGATTTCTTTCTGCTGCGCGGTTCTGGCGGAAATGTGGTGCAGCACTCGCATTTTCGTTTCACAACTGAAAAAGTTGCGTCCCTTTGCGAGGCGCATTCGGTCGGAGCATACAAGTGGTTCAAAGGCGCTTTCTGCGTGTTTGTGCGATTGCAGGACAGGAGAATGGAGGCGAAAGGCAGCGACCGAGATGAGCGCGAGGGCTCGAAAGTGAGCTTCAAGGAGCCAAGCCTCGATGACTGCGATGCGGACGAAGCGGGGGCTCCTTCGTCGGAGATTGTTGCGCTCCGTCACGGGTACAACCAGACGTACATCATTCGGTCGAGCAAAAGCAACCTCCACGAAGTCCTTTTCCGTTGCGGGAACTGGTGCTACACGGGCAAAGTCGACCTCGGCAGCTCGAATTTGGAACTCACGGACCTCCCCTTAGTCATCCCTGCTCTGCAGAAGCAGCAGGGATCGCTGCAGTACCTCTGCGAATGGAAAGGCATGCCGACGACATCGCCGTATTCCGTCCCGTTGGAGACGTTGTACGATGTGTTCGACTTCATTGGCGCCGAACTCGCGAGCGACCGCATGGAGAAGAAGCTCATCAAGGCTGCGGAGGAGCATCGTTGGGTCGACGAAGACAGCGATGCCAAGAACTTTTTCGAATTGCAGAGCGGCGGGTACGAGTGCTTTGACGACGTGGATCTGGTCGCCAGTAAGACTTTTGTGCGCGGACTCGTGCTGCTGGTGATCTACTATCAGCGCAGTTTCTACGTGGTGCTGCAAGAGGGAGACGGCGAGCAGCCGCTTTTGGACGTTCGCTTTCCGGATCTGTCGGCACATTTGCAGGGCATCCACTTGCAGACTTACCGCGACGACGACTGCACCAATATGAAGAAGCTCACGCTCTGGCAGGCTGTGAAGTCAGGCAAGAATCAGAGCCCACCCAAGCCGCTCAAGGTGCAATGCAAGGACGTCAGTGGCACGGGGTACAACCAGACGTTCCTCATCCGACGAACTCCGCGAATGGAGGGAGACAGCAGCGGCGGCAGCAGCCCGAGTCTGCGTGAGGTGCTCTTCCGCTTTGGTAGCTGGTGCTACAACGGCCATGTCGATTTGGGACCAAAGCTGGAACTGCCCGATATCCCTGTGATCATCCCGATGCTGCGACGACAGCAAAGTGCGCTGGTGAGTTGGATTTTGCTTTGCTTGCTGACTCTGGTTTATGTTGCAATGGCGTGGTGCTGAGCAATTTCATACGGCGCACAGACTTTCATGTGCGAGGTCTCCAAGATGCCAGCGACGTCGCTGTTCACCCCATCGATGGAGCACCTCGCCGAACTCGTGCCAGCGATCCAGGGGGAGCTAAGCAAAGCGGAGCAGATTATCCAGGGGATGGCGCAAAGTGGTGGCACTTTGGGTGACAGCGCGAGTCGTATCGGCGAATGGCTCGAAGACGACGACATCGATTGCTTTTTCGAAGTCGGCATGGACAAATGCGCAGCACTGAAAGTAAGTCGCTCACCTTTGTAGCTGTGTCCACGTTTGCTTTACAATGAGAGAGGCTGCGGAACTCACTTGCATGACGAATCCGTAGGACGTGGAAGCCATCGCGAGTAAAATTTATATTGGTGGCGTCGTGTTGGTGATGCTGTACTTTGACTACACCTTCTACGTGTACCTTGAGAATGGTGAGGACGAGCAGCCGCTGCTGGATACGAATTTCCCGGACATCTCGTTCCAGAAAGAAGGGGTTCAAATCAAAACATATCGCAGTGGGATCCCTGGTTTCGCTGAACTGCGACGACTCAGTCTCTGGAAAGTCGTGAATGACTTCCAAGACGACGACGAAGGCGGCGAGCAACCCGTGGATTGCATTTCCATCGCCCAGAAGAAGAAACTGGGGAGTTCTCGTGAGGCAGACGCAAAGCAAAGCGAAGGGCGACGAGAAGAGGACGTCAAATCCGGAAGTCCAGGCACGGATGGCGACGCCAAAGTGTCGAAATCCGCCGAGATGCAATCGCGAAAGACGTCGCTCCCGCACCACATTGCGCCATTGAAAGCGACCGCCGTGTCCACACTCAAGAACATGCCCGATTTAGGACTCAAGGCTCCGTGGGATGAAACGGGAAGACCACTTGGGCTGCGCACAAGCAAGTAAAGAGGGGTCCGAGTGCACTCGGGAGGAGGCAGGAATCTATGTGTGGACCTTACAACGAGAGCATAAACACACTGCAGCACGCCAATCGAGCTCAACCATCTTTTTTGTTCCTATGGCTGCAGTCTATCCCTTCTTTCAACCTGCAGGACGACACAACCAGCGGATTGTGATGGTAAATCTCCTTGCACGTTTTGATGTGGTGTGCATTCAGTCGCATCCTGCAAATCCACTTTTCCTCCTAGCGTTTAGATGTGCTCTCTCTTCGCTCTCTCTCTCTATGTTCGCATTCAGTCATACAACCTTCCAAGCTGCCTCCTGAATGCATTGACAAAATTGTTTACAGTCCGCTGCAAAATGAGAAAAGTTGCTCACTCAGTTGCTGCGCTTGGATCCTCGTCGGGTGACGATAGCTCCTTGAGAACGATCATAGGCACTTTCGCAGCCAATCACCATGCGCGATTGGAAAAACTCGCATCATGACAGGATCCCCAATCGCTGTGTCGGTATCTGCGCATCCCACTTCAATGTACGAAACTCGACGCATCTCTCACGTTGTTGTCAAAACACTTCCTGGGTGCAGAACCAGTGCTTCATGCACACTCCTCAATGACTACCAGCGAGATGGTCTGTGGACTCATTCACAGCAGGAATGGACGCAGTGCTTTCGCAATGACGCTCGAGGCGTCTCTGGTACGCTCCCGCGCATTCTCGCCACTTGGACAGTTTGGACGCGGGGTATAGAATGGCTGTTGCGAGTGACCCACCAACCAGCTGATTGATCAAACAGATCACTCGTCCCCACGCGACTGGTATCGTCATCAGGTTTCGCTAATGTGGCCATGCAATTTCTTGATCTCTCTCTCTCTCTTGCAGCAGCAGCATTCATCACTATCCCCATATCTGCACGAAGATGTCAATGATGACCAACTGTAATAGGAGCCTCCAGGCAGACAAGGGTGTGCGCGGACCAACTCCAAAAATGATTGCATCCATTTTAGACACGCTCACTCCTCCATTTGCTTCTTCATCCCCATAGGCAGAGTGCTGTAGCCTAGAAGAACCTCGGTTTGACGACCAGCTCAGTCCCCCTCAAAGCAAAGCAAGATGCATTCGCCAAACAAGACCGATAAGCTCCTCGTGAACGAAGACCAGCTGGAGACCGGTCGCGATGGTCTCCCGCAAGAAATCTGGGACGACATTCTCAAGCGCGAACAGTTCCTCTACTACTCGCTGATGTTCTTGAACGGTTCGGTCATGTGGGCATACTACTCGTGCTTGTCGGCGCAGAACTTTTACCAAGCGACCTTCCCCGACTCCGGACTGGACTTCTCGTTCTTGACCACGTTGGTGACATCGTGGCCGATGTTTGTGGGTCAAACGATTCAAATGGCACTCGGTCTTGACAAGAAAATCAGCCACAAAAGCAGAGTGTTCTATGGCTACGCCATCTATATCCTGATGGCGATCTTGATCATGGTCTTCAGCGCCATTGATTTCTCGAGCCAAAAGACCGGCGCCATCCTCGTCCTGACGTGCTTTGCCTTCATCGGCGCTGCGAATTCGTTGGCGGAAGCTACCTACTATGCTCTCGCGGCTCTTTTCCCAGTTGAAAAATTCACCAATGCCGTCCAAGTCGGCAATGTCTCTGCGGGTGTGCTCAACATCACTGTGCAAACCTTCCTTCGTCTTGCGGTTGGTGGTGTGAAGCAAACTGGCGACTCGACGAACACGAGTTTCTACTTATTCTTCTCGCTGCTCGTCGTTGTGCTCATCGCCGCGGTGGTCCTGTATCGCCACGTGTCGGAGATCCCATGCGTGAAGTTCTTGGTTGAACGGAATCAAGCCTCGACGCTCGCGGAAGGTCTCGACACGCAGTCGATTGGAGCCACCTTGGCCAACACCGCGCGCATCTTCAAGATCATTTGGCTCCCAGCCTTGACCCAATTCCTGGTTCTCTTCGTGTCGCTCGTCACCATCCCTGGGTTCGGATGCACCGCTGCGCGCAACCTTTCCGTGCCACTCTATTCAGACGAAGCGTACCCGATCACTGCTCTGTGGTACTGCTCCCCAGGCATCATTGGCAGCTACAACTTCGGAGATTTCTTCGGTCGTGTCTTCTGCGGCGTCCTCGCCTACAAGATCTTCAACATGAAGCTTTCGTTTGGATTGAGTATTGCACGCTTCGCGTTCATCCCTCTCTGTTTGATGGGGGTTGCCGGGACTTCGTTGTACTCCTTCGGACGCGGCGACCTCGGTGCGCTTTGGTACAACGGTGCCATCAACTTCCTCATTGGTCTCTCGAATGGGTTGCTGTGCACTGTGACCATGGGTGTAGCTCCACGTATGCTGGGTCCAGAAGACCGTGAGACTGGTGGTGCCGTCATGGTCTGGTGGTTGTTCCTTGGTCTCGCTGGCGGTTCGACTATGGGTTTCGTGATCAGCGACCAACACTGGTTCGGATTGTAAGCGCCAGAATGCTGAAAGACTGCGATCGATGCAGGGTTGCAAAGCCACACAGTGTCTGTGCATGCATCGAGGTCAAGTTGTGTAAATGAAACCGGAGTTGCAATACATTTCCGACATGTGTGTGAGTGTTCTCAGGTTTGACGTTCCTTATCTCACCTGCATTGGATGATCTGCCGAAAGAACGACCCGATGCATGAGTTCTATCTTACAAAGCTTGGACACAAACACACATACTCGTTTGCAGCTCACAACACCCTCTACCATTAATTCTCTCCCACTGCTAACCAGTCAAGCAATCGATGTCCTTTTGCAGTGTACTCTTGTGCCGATATGGACGCGCTTCTTGCATTCTCCGTCGCAGCGTAGATGGATCCTCCGACCCACGCCACCACGTTTCGCGGGAAGTACGTCGCCATCAGTTGAGCGGTTTCTTCCCCGGTAGCCTTCGCGAGTGTAGAAGACGCTAGGGACGAGTACTCGCGGTCGTTTTCAAGCGCGTCTCGGAGTCCGTCGACCACGCGCTGCGGGAAACCTGGAATCATCGCAGTCCCGCCGATCAGAAACACGTTGGTCAGCATCGCTGCCCGTACATCCAGTGGCAGCTTTTTCGCCAGATCCAGCAACCCAACCACGACAGACGCGCCATTCTGCTCGTTGCCTATAGATTTGTGTGAGCATCCCAGCAAATAAAAAGATCGATATGTCTCTGATGGATCTGAAAAACAACAGCAACTCAAACGCAGCGCTTCCTACCGATGAACAAATGCTCGACTGCTGCGGTACGAATGCTGGCAGGAACCTACACCAGCAGAGCAAACAGCAAAATAGAAACATCACTAAACTCTCGCTACCGCTGTCTGATTGACACACTGTCGACCGTGGTACCTTGATGGGGTCCTTCGTGTTCGTCTGGAACTCCGCGTCGACAATGCTCCCGATTGGATCCTACAGACACGAATGTGCACGCACTCAGTTCCATACGATCGCGTGCACACCGAGATAAAAGTATTTGTTCAATGAGGGAATACCCGCTACCTTCGTTTGCGCAAAGCACGCCCGTTCCAGCACGTCTTCTGCATCCGTCGTCGTGAACTCCGGGAGCGTTTTCTTCATCTCTTCCGCGATAACCTCGCAGCACGTCGCACTTCCTGTCGGGATCGCTACACACAACCACATCACAATCGCGATACGTCATGTGATCCCCATCGTAGAAAGCGCAAGAGCGAAGCGCCTAACAGCACGTACTCGTGTAGAGATGCTGCATGGGGATGCCCTTAAACACAGGCAACACCCGCGTCTCAGCCCAACCGCAGTCCACCACGAGAGCTGTGTGGTGCGGCGTCGCGTAAAGCGCCATGAGCATCGACGGCACGACCGTCACGGAAGCAGCCTTCAGCACGGCAAAGAGAATCTCCAGCAGCGTCTCGCGGAACACGCGCGGAAACACGAGGTCTTCGCAGACCACAAAGCGGCGATGGCTCGGATTCACATGCAGGTAGCTTCGCATGTCAATGTTCACACACAATCAGCATCTTTACCGATGCGTACAAATACACCGCAACATCGCATTCACATAGAACAGCAAGACTCACTCGAAGCAGATGCTGTGCAGCTTCGGATAGAGATACGCGTACCACTCGGCGGCAGGGAGCGGCGTCTGGATCATCTCGGCGACCTACAACACCCACAATTTGAGTCCCGATGCGCCACAGTCTCCATATGGGGACAGGTAGCGCAGTAGTGTTTACGTAGCGCACCTCCCAGCGCAGCACACCCCGCGGCGCGCGCTCCTCGGAGAGTCCGCACTTGATGAACTTGGTGCCGATCTCGAGCACGAGCGCGTTCTTCTCGCTTGAGGTGTTCATTGCTTTTTTGCTTTTTGTTTGCTTTTTTTGTATCGGATGGTATTGCAGCTCTTGTAGAGGAAGAATCTGGTGCAATGGATGCATCTTCCTCTATAGTGGAACCATACAACAATAATAGGGAGACGACAGAATGGACGACTTGCTGCGGTCCTTGCTCGAAGGTGGCGCACGCATGGAGAGACAGACCCACGCACAGTAGCAGTCGCAAAGCACGACGGCTGTGTGTGTGTGTGTGCGTAGTGCTGATAATGTGTGTCTTCTGCCGCTATGGCGATGTATAGATCCTGTGCTGCAGGATGTTCCCAAGGAGATCACGCTCGAGGAGCTCCAGACGCGGCACGCGAAAGCGCTGGGCAATGTGCTCAAGCTCCGCTTACTACGTCTCAACTGCGAATGCATCGGTATGTACTTGTTTCGTGCTGCGAGTCAGTGGACCCACGAGTCAACGACATGACCAATATGCACATGCGGTGGTATTCTAGATGTGGTTGTACCCACCGGGAGCAAGGTCGCCGAGTTGAGAAACGAGATCCAACGCGTCATTGGGAAGAAAGAAGCAGCAGCGCTGCGCGGACGCCGTCTCTCCTGGTATACTAGTCCGCACAACCTAGACATAGCTCGCTTTATGGTGTGTGTCTGTGTGTGTGACGAACTGCTTGCATGAATGGACAGGAAATCGGTGTGGAAAGCGTGGGTGTTGACATGCGACGGTCATGCGCTCAGCGATCCGCGCATGCTGCTCAGCGACGCTGGGGTGGCCGATGGCAGCGAGATCACATTCCAGTCGAAGGCGCGAATGCGCACTCGCCATCCAAAGAGAGATGCCGTCAAACCACAACGGCAGCGCTATCACGCTCACGCCCGCAACAACAACAGCAGCAATAGCAACAACAGACGGATGCGAACGTAATGTGCAGAAGTGTATACACAGTTCCCTATAAAATGCGTGTGTCATATATACCACCTTCATCGCCATCTACCGCGCTCTCTTGCTCTCTCGACGCTGCTACCTCACTTCTTCTTTGTCCTCCTCCATGGCATCCAGCAACTGCTTCAGCTCCCCCCAGAGCGTCTCGCGCGCGTCGCCTTCCAGCGCGCCATCCAACTTCGCGCTCTTCTCTGCGTTGTCCTTCGCGAACCACAGTTTGCTCACATGCGTGTCGCCATCTGGCAGCGCGAGCGCGTGCTTGTCTTCGACGTAAACCGGCGGTCCTTTCGTCACGAGGCGCCGCAGTTCCGCTTTGCAGTCGGGCTGCTGCACCGCCTTCATGTACTGGTGGAACTGCGTGTCGAGCAATTGCTGCACGACGTCGGACGCAAACAGCGCCGGGTGCCACGTGCCACTGGGCGCACTCTGGTACTCGCAGTAGTTCCCTTCTTCTTCGCTGATGTCCTCCATGGTCGCGAGGCACTCCATTCCCTCCGCGGGTTTGCCGTGCACGTACGAAGAAGAAGAAGAAGAAGCGTCCATGACGTTGTGCTTGTTCTCTTGCTTTCTCTTTTTCTTGATGACAAGTGAACCTGAGAGTTGTGGAGAAACCTGTCCAAGAGGATAGTCGGTACTGTCGCTTCTCACAGAATCCGCTCGTCTTTTTCGATGATAGCAGATCAGCAGCCTAGCTAATAGCATATCGACCACTCCCACACACAACAACAACAACAACAATTTCTCGGTTTCGCGATGTGATACGTGTTTCCGTTTGGTGGAAACGCGGATCATTCCTCAAAAGAAAGCAGGCGACAAGAGGGCGATTGGACAAGGCAGAGCGGATTCGCAAAGAAGATGGTCGACTACAAGGGGCAGGCGCTGGCGGAACGCTACATGGTGCTCGTGTTCTTCGTCGTCTGCGCGCCCGCGTGGGTCTACGGATACCTCCAGCAGGACTTTTCGTACCCGTTCCAGGCGTGGGTCGCTGCCACGATCATCAGCACACTGGTACGTCCGTGATCCGTATTCGTCTAGCCTCGCACCCGCATGCTGCTTACCATCCGCTCCTATCCCTGTCTGTGTGTTTTGTTACTGTCGCTAGCTGGTGCTTCCGAATTGGGGGATCTACAACCGCAATCCGATCAAGTGGCTGCCGAGCGCAATGTACCAAAAGAAGAAGAATTAGGCACGACAGCATCATCATAGACGACAGACAGACAAACAAACAGCAGAAGAACTATCGATGGAGCAACGCACTCGCTTGGAGTAGCTACCGATTTCCTCCGCGATACGAATGATAGGAGAGAAAAAGGGAGACGGAGTAATTTGAAGACAATATATTTGGAGCATAATGGGAGAGTATGTTCACGACTATTAAAGAGGGAAGACATTCCGGACGCTTTTTATTCCTCGTCTTCGCCCTCGCCTTCCGCTTCTTCTTCTTCTTCATCGTCATCGCCTTCTTCGCCTTCCTCTTCCTCTTCGTCCTCGTCTTCTTCATCGTTGAGGTAGAACTGCACTGGGTTCTTCCAGAGGTCGTCCTTGATGATCTCGGCGATGTCTTGGTCACCTTCGGTCGCGGAGAACCACTACAAAACAACGACGCATGAGTAAACCAGGGTTCTCGCATACTGCTGTGGAGGAATAGATATAGATAGATACGGCGAAGAAGCATACCTCAAAGAAGGAGCTGCTTTCCGAGACTTCCTTGGCTTCGTCGGAAGTCTTCCACGCGATCTCCTCTGCGGTGACATCAACTTCACCTTCGTCAGAGAACTTGACTTGCTTCCAGAGCGAGGTCGACGTGAAGAACGGGTTCTCGTTGAAAGTCTACACACGCAAACAGACACGACAGTTAGTCTTCAAAGCGTTTGTGGATCAACCGAGACGTTGCTGATCTCGTACCAATTCGATCTTGAAGCCGCCGTTGTCATCCACGAATGTCACGTCCAGCGCCTTCAAGTGTTCCAAGATCTTTTCGTCATTTTCGTCGATGCAGTGTGCCACGAGTGGATGGTTCAAGAGCTGCTCACAACAACAACAACAACAACAACAACAACAATCCAATCAGTCACCAACCGTCAATGTCCTGTCCTGTCTGTCAAGGTTCACCAAATGCACGCACCACTTGCTTCCAGAAGCTTGGAATCTCTTCGAAAAGCTTGGACCGCTTGACGTACGTTGGGCGCTTGGCCTTGTTGTATTTCGTCTCGATGGCGAGGATCTCCTGCGCCTGCTTTTCGTTCTCCTTTTCCAATTCCTCTTCGACCTTGCCGACCGATTCGAGCACTTTTTGGATCTTCTCGTCGACCTCCGTTGGCTTGGGCTCTTCCGTGCGTTGACGCTTTGGCGATGGTGGTCCAGTCATCGTGATGCAAGTGTGCGAGAGAGAGAGAGAGGAGAGAGGGGTTCAAAATGCGCGGGGAAAGCGTGCGGAGCTCTTGGACGGGAAATGCGGATATGAGCGACCGAAGGGTGCAACCAACGCGACCTTCCGAAACCCTCCAGACGCCTGACGAGCAGACTTTGCGCGGACGAGAGAGCGTCCGCCAGTGCCCAAAGCGACAGTTTTAAACAGCTCCGAGTACTTTACGACACATCGGTAATTTACATATCAAATAACTAGGTTTAACATCGCTGTCAGTCACACCCAAAACAGTGACGCAGTAGTTAAACGAGTAGAAAGGACCACTTTCATAGTGAAACCCACTGTAGACGATATAGAGAGGTTTGATTTCATGAGGTCGATACGAAAACCCTGGGGAAAACGTCATGTGTGCACTCACTACTCGAGGTTTTTCTTCAAACGAATGGCTTCAGTGGCAGATCCAGCAGCGATGAACCCTCGTGGCGTCACATCTTCCGCCTGCTGCTGGGAGCAACCGGAGCGGAGGGAGCCGGGAAGTCCCTGGAGCGCAGGGAGATTTGCGCTGCTGCTCGCTGGTTTCCCTTGCACGGATCCGGACGACGGATTGCTGTTCTCGTCGCTGCTTCGAAAGAAATGGACAAGCTCGGCAAATGTATCGAAGCCCACCTAGCCAGAACAACACAACGCTTCATTCTTCTCTCACAGGACTCGATGGTGACAAGGGGAGGGAATCAATAGCTCTATCGCTTGCAACGTACTTGGGATGGGTCCTGGAGTCTGTATCTTCTCAATGCAGTCGTGAGCTCCGAGGTTGGCACACCGAACCCGAGGACATGCACGAGCGCTTGACGTGCTGCGCATTTCCAAAACATTAGCGACAGCGCAGCAAGGTGAGTGTTAAAGCGAACCCAATCGCAGGTAGAAGCACTTACTCTGCGCGACGGACAGCTTGCTCGAGTTCGCCGCATCCGCCTGAGAAAACGCCGTCCAGAGGAGCTCGTCCGGGTCATCCACTTCGTCGTCCAAAAAGTCTTCGCTCTTCCCGCTGCCGCTGCTACTTGAATAGTCAAACTCGTCGGAGTCGTCTTCGTCCATTTGAGGCTCGTCTCCCTCCTGCACGGTCTCCATGTGGGCAACGCCACCTCCCCCTTCTCCAAGATGCTCCTGTGCCAGCAGTTTCCGCTTCATCTCGCGTGCCTTCTGTGTTTCGAGCTTCTTGCGCGAACGGGTCGCTTTGTACGCTGCCAATACTTTCTTCTGCACCGCAAGCTGCTGGGCAATCGTGTCCTCGTCGCGCGGATCGACGACTTTGTACTGGTTTTTGTTCACCTCGCGGTCGTCCTGCCATTGCTTCCATTTGCAAAGAGACGTGTGCATTTCCTGCAGTTCAGATGCGCTCAGTGGTCTGAATTGCTGGATCCTGCGCACAAGCGTGAACCGAGGGTGCGGGATTCGCACCGCTGGGTAGTTGGGGAGATGTTTCGCTGCTGAGCTCACCGGTTTCATGAGTTTGTCCATCTCTGTCAGCAGGTTGTCGTCATTGAACACCGCTCCGCTGGTCTTTCTCTCACTATGCTGCTGTCTTGGGGAGTGCGGATCTCCAGTACTGCACTGCAGCTCCTCAAAGAACACGCGATGTCTCGTCTGGTCGTAGGACGCTTCGCAACCCGCGTACACTTCTTTCCGATTCGTGCCAGCGTGGCTTGATGATTCGCCGAGATAATGCTCGATGTCCCGTGGCCGCAGGATCTCTTTTCCCGTGCCGTCGCCGTGCAGAACCAGTAGATGCGGCTCAATGGGGTCATTCACAACGGCTCTCGCTGGAATCGGGTCGACCTTGTATTTCTCGGCTTCCAGTTCGCTCACAACACCAGCGAGATCCACGGAAATCTTTGGTGCTGGACAACCAATAGTCATCCCCCCGTTACTAGTACGAGGAGACGAGCACTCGCCGAGATCGACGAGAAACTGGTTCTGCTCATGGTCGCACAGCTCGAACTTCCCCTCTTTGCAGTCGAAATAGTACACGCCGTTGTGGCTCGTGACATCGAGGTCGTCGTCCTCAGCAGAGCTCGTCTCACTTGTCGTCGTCGCAGCTGATCGGAAACGCGAATGGTACTCGACGCGACCGCTGTCTTTCGCGACGATGCAGAGTCCGTGGGACTTTCGCGTGGTCACGCGGCCGTTCACCTGCGCGACCACTTTCGTATTGTACCCCACTTCGATGCGGGTGCCTTCGTAGACCTCGACAATGCTGCGGGTGCGCAGTCCGCCTTTCGTGATCGCCACGCGTTCCCCGTTCGCATGACGCCGTGCCGTGTAGTTGACTGCGATGTCGACCCACACATCGGCAAAGCCCTGCTTCTTGACCAGCACATGGGATTTCGACGCGTTGGTGCACATGCGCGTGCCGTCCGTATGGTAGACCACTCGCGCTCCGTCCGTGTGGGTCACGATGATCACACCATTGGGACGCTTCTCCACGAGCGCATTCGTCGCTGGATCCACGATCCGTTCCGGTTTCTTCACGTCATCGTCTTCGAAGCCATCGCCCTCGGTCTCAGCTGTCGGGTGACCTCCGATGTGTTTCACATCGCCATTGGCGAGCAGAATGACGCGTTCCCCCTGGCTGAATTCGCGTAGAACGGTGCCTTTTCCAACAATCAGTCGGTAAACCTCGCTCTTTTCTTCTTTTCCTTCATGACCTGCGTGCTTGGAAGCGTATCGCTGGACGATCGAGCCATCGGAACACACAGTGATGCTCAGTCCACTTGGGAACGTATTCGTGACGCAAATGGTCGTGAACCCATCCGGTTTCTTTGGCAAAGCTCTCCCTTCCACGATATGGAGCAGCGAGTGGTCATCAAACGAGGCGCAAAACTGCATCGCATGGTTCCGCTCTCCCCCTGCGGGATGGTGCGACGCGCGTCTGTCAATCTGTCGAAACCCGAAGACGTCTCTAGGGAGGGAAACACAACAAGAGCATAGACACAGGGAACAGCGGATGAGCTTTCGGAGGGTGAGCCGATCGATCTGCTACGATGCAGCGTACCCGCCCTGGTAGACGCTGAGCCACGTGTAGCCCCGTGGGGTCTGGTACACGCGGATCACGCTCTGGTCCGACGGGAACAACACGGACGTTTTCTCGGCGAGGAGACCCAGTTCGGCGCTCGAGAGCGGCACGCACGCCGCCAAGGCTTTCAACGTGCGTGGTGTGAGGTACTCCTCGGGAAGCAACTGCTCTTTCCGCCAGTCTTTGAACGCTGGCCGATGCCGCACGTGGTCTCTCGCGGTCCATTGTGTCGTGCGGAACCTGCCCGGAGCCGTGGCGGACAACGTGGCGACTAAAAGCGAATCCGTTGGCGCGTAATACTCTTTGTGCACTGCCGGAAAATTGCCGAGCATCTGCACCAACCGCTGGGGGAGAACCTGACGATCGAGATGTTCGACAAAGCACCGCGATGGCTGCAGCTTGCCTTTCCACGCTGGTCCCAGGAGCTCTTCAAACTGCAGCAATTGCCGAGTGAAATGCACTTTTGCAACGTCGAATTTGGTGAATAATGCGAATTCCGTGTCCTGGATGCCGCGGTCTGTGGGTGGCATGGACGGTTTGAGCGGCATCCCCTTGCGTCCGCTGTTGCCGACACCTGGGAGATCGCTGTACGTCCACATCTCCTTCTCGACCTCGTCGATTTTCCTGTCCAGGATGCTGCATGGGTCTCCTCTCCCTTCGATTGCGTTGTTGGTTCCTTGGAGCTGCGTGGCGAAGTGGGTGTAAGCCACGGCGAGCCGCAGGGTGGCGCTGTCACTGTGTGCGATGAACTCTTCCATGCAGGACTGGTTGCTGTTGGCATCGCTGGGGAAGAAGGAGTCGCTTCCACTTCCGCTTTCTGCGGAGCTCGCGATCGCTTCTTTCATCGCGAAAAGCACCATGCTCACACCGATGCTGGGCTCATACACGCGTCTCAGCATCTGCTCATAGAGCTCCAGCGTTTCGCTTGCCTCTCCATCAGCGATCGCGTCACTGCCGAGACACATCCTCGGGATCGGGATCATCTTCGTGGTCGCCACCCAGTGCTTGAACTCGTACTTCTGCGCCGCGAGGGTTTCCACACTCGTGAGCATGGCTTTCGCCAACTCCACGAGCACTTTGGGCTCCCTCGACGCCGCCACCTGCTCAGACACGGGGAGGTCGGCAAACACGAAGTCGGTCCACTCGAGTCCGCCGACACTCGACGCGTCATAAAACTCGCGCACGAGAGGGTTCACGGTTTGGAAGACGGACGGACCGACCGCAGCCGGGTTGAGTTTCTCGAGCGTACTCGCCGCACCATTGTCGCTGACGAGGGCTTTCCGCTCCAGCGTCTTGGTGTTCCTCTGCGGCGCGCTTTTGAATCGCTCGTCCGCGAGACCGATGGATTTGCGTCGTCCTTGAAGCTCTTTGAGGGAGTTCAAGACCAGCAGCGCGCCGTCGATCAGCGGCAGCAATGGCAGCTCCCCATGAGACACGGAACCGGCTTCACCCGTGCGCAGCAGCACTTGCATCTCAGCGAGCGACGATGGGTACTGCGTCAGCAGGTAGATGCGCGTTGGCGAGCCATCTCTTGCTGGTAACTGGGCCAAGAGGTCCGCCAGAGGACTTTCGTTCGAGCTGCTGGCGATACTACTGGGCTCTCCAGGAGCCACACCAGTAGCAGTGGTTTGGACAGCAGAGGACTCTGCGCCAACGTTTCCATCCTCCAGCGACGATGTCGACAGCGCGAAGCTCGCATTGTACGCCAGGAACGCTTCCTTGTCCTCACGCACAAGTCGCTGGAACGCTGCGGCCAGTAACTGCGGCGTCATGGCAAACTCTTCAAGTTTGGGCAGCAGCTCAGATGACGTTGACGACGCCACCATCAGCTGCTGACTGCTGGTCCCTGCCAGAGTTGCGCTCTCAGCAGCGCTTGGTGGTGCTAGTAGCGTCTGCTCTTGACGTGCGTCCTGCGACTCTCCTGTCGCATCGCCCGCATCGGTTTCACCAGCAGCAGCCTTCACACTCGCCTCATTCGCCACCGCTGCTTGCAGCTCTTCATTTTTCCTCGTGCGAACGAGCGCTTCCACGTCTCTCCGTGATACAATGCGGTACGAGCAGCATCTCTTCCAGGAGCTCAACCGGTCGTCGCTCGCGATGAGCTTCAGCAGTTCCTTTGTCGTCGTCGTCTCAAGCTCCGACATGCCACTCGCGACCAGCATCGACTGGAAACTCCATTGCCTCGCATCGCCGCTGACACCCTATTGCATGTACACACACACACACACATGCAGTGGTATTAGTACAGTGCTCATACGCATATACTTGCATACACGATCGCGCACAGCAGCGGTTGTGGTGCATATCGTCGCCTACCTCGGCCATCACGATGCTGCTTGCGCCAAGTCCCACAGAATCGAGTGTCTTTTCAAGCTCCTGATACTCAAGTCTCAGGGTTTTGGAGGCTCAGGTGTCCAAGATCAACCTGATAATTCTGATCCTGTTTTTCGCTCACGAGAAGCTCCAAACCAGCATTACCGAAAAGAGTGAGGAAGATGGAGATCTTCGCGATGGTCGCATTTCTCGCTGCGGCAGGCAGCGCAATGGCGGACGCAGCATCGACCCGCGGGCACTATCCTCACGCTGTCGCTGCCAGTGACGCTCTTGTGCAGCAGCGACTGCTACTCACGCAAGAGCTGCTTGGACAGCAACCGATGACTGCGTCGTGTGATGAAAACGACCTGAAGCGCGACGCCATGAGTCTCCTGACGGCGCATTTCGACGTCGAATTCGGCGCCGTCGCACCGGGGGACGCGAACCACGTCGGCTTCCAATACCTTGTACGAGCTGTTGTGTGTGTGTGTGTGTGTGCATGCCGTGGTGTGGTTCATGTGCTGCCTTCTCATGCATTTTGTAAATGCGTGTTGATGTTTAGAAAACAGCCGACGCGTTGTTTGCCGCGCAAGCGATTGCGCACGACGATTTCGATCGTGCTGTCGGGCAATTCCGGTACGAAACTCTGATTCCCCGGCGGTGCGTATCGTTGTGTAAATGTTGTACTGGTGTGATCGCTTTCATTGTGCAGGAATATCCTAAAGTACCAACGTGCAGACGGACAGCTCCCTCACATCGTGTATGGCGCATCCGTGCCCTCGACGCACAAGTGGATCGCATCGAATAAGACGTTCTATCCTGGACCAGCCTTTTGGAAGAACACCTCTTCCCTCGAAGAAGAAGAGGAGGAGGAGGACATCGGAGGTGATGATACAACCACCACCAAGACTCAGAAGCTTCCACTCGTGACGTCGAGCGTGCTTGCGCCGCCGATAGCTGCGGACGTCGCATGGCAGATCTTCCGACTCTCCCCCTATGACACTTCGCTCGGTGTGGTGAGCTACAAAACCAATGCAGTCAGGTTCCTATGCGACGCCTACGAGCCGCTGAAGAAGCTGCAAACGCTGCTTTTGGAGACGCGGGCAGTGAATTACACCACTAGCAGTCACGAGAACGCGAATCTGCTGCTAGCGGCACATGTAAGTGGAAACACTCTACGGAGTCTTTTGACCCTCATCGCCCATGCTAGACTTGCGTTCCTGTTGCTGACTTCCGCGATGTGTCGTAGCACCCGTGGGAAACGTTTTCACCGCTGTCCCCCCACTGGAAAAGCTACTTAGCGGAGTTGAAGAAAGCCGAAGGTTACGCGGAGGTGACGAAGACGATCCCAGCGCAAGCGAAAGCGCGTTTCATGGCGGGGACAGCGTCCTTGTATCCTCCCAATGATGCCGTCGAAGATCTGTACGAGCCGATGATCTACTTGGCGGACTGTGTCAATAAAGCGCTCCATGCGAACGCGAAGGGACGCGCAGGTCGAGCCACCACCGCAAGTGAGCAAACCAAACCGTGTGACTTCGCAGTGTACGATATCGAGTTCAACTCGCTCGCACTCCGCTCGTCGCATGCGCTCGTGCAGATTGCGCACGTGCTGCTGGACCAGTTGTCGGTTTGCTCCGAGTTCACGCAAACCCGAGAGGAAATGCTCGCCGAAGTCAACGCTCTTCGCGCAGTCGAGACGAATCTGAAAACCGCCATACTGGGCAACGATCAAACCCATGGATTATGGAACGCCACGTCGCAGGTAAGCGCTTATCAGCCAGTGTGCTGCATCCTCCTTCCCGCGTTGACTGTTCGGGATGCTAACGCTAAAGGTGTGGCTTGTACTTCGATGGCGGGTATAGTACTTTGATGACGTGGCTGCTCCATCTTCGGCAGCAGCAGTGCACTCGCTTCGTGGTCTTTTACCTGGATATGCGTCAACGCTCCCGCAAAACATGAAGATGGGGATCCTCGAGCATTTCCTCGCGCCGTCCGAGACGTTCCATTTCTTTTGCGACCGCTTTCCAGCGCCGTTTTTCACGTGCTCCCCTGAACTTGGACGCCAGCCGACGAGTTGGATGCTGTACAACTACTTTGTAGAGCGAGCATTCGTGACTGTACGTGGATGGATGTTTGTGTTCGCTGTTGAGGTTTTGTTTTTCTCTTTTCTCATACAAAGTGTCTCTCTTTTTGGAGTGCAGAACGAGTTCCCAGGGATTGCCGAGTACGTGCGGAATAAAACGCGTGACATGGTCTGCCAGGCATCCGACCTTGGCGCAGCGGAAGCAGGAGGATCGACGACCATAGCGACACTACGACCAGCGCTTTTGTCACTCGCGTACGATTCCAAGACTGCAGCGTCAATCAGCGATTTTGACGACGGATACATTGGCTCGACACTGGCCATCGCCGCATTTCTCAACATCCTACTACCAGCAGGTGCGACAGACAGACAGACGCACTGACCTCTTCTCCGATAGTGCATGCTACTTTCTTACTGACCACGCCATCTCCTTGCTTTCCTGCTCGCTCTTGTAGTTGCCGCGCCACCAAGTCCCGACGCTCCACCAGTGGACCACCGCATGCTCACAGTGATCATGTGCATTGAGTTGGTTGTCGCGTTCGTCGTCGCACTTGGGTGCTTCCTGTTCTCGGTCTACTTTGTCATCAAACGACCTCGAGAGACCCCGAGCAACACAGGCACAAAAGCGAGACTGGGACGGGTATCGTCCGGTCGCAAACCACCAAGGACGGCGTCGCGAAGTCAAAAGAAACCTCGTGAAGACAAAGAAGAGGGCGAAGCGCAAGGCGGCGGACGCCACCCAAGATCGGGTTTGCATGACGATCGCGTCGTGTATGCCGAGTTGCCCGACCACGAGAGCTCGCACGATCTCGAGGAATCGTTGCTCTCCGATGAGGAAGACCTGGCGTATGGGTCATTCGAGTCGGCTGATCGAGACCAACCGGAGAACTCGGCATCCTGGAAGACCCTGAAAGACGCGCTCGCCGCGATCAGTCCGTGGTAGTGCAGCGTGTGGCGCTGGGATTTGGACACGGAGTTGCGCAAAGCAGAGGAAGGAATCTGGGAAAACAAACAAAAATGGAGTATATGTGTGTGTGTGTTTCTTTCGTTTCCCTTAACTTGCGCACCAGTCTTACGCCATCGTGTTCGCTGCCAGCAGGGCAGCCTCCTCTTCGCTTTCAGGCCAGTCCTTGATGCCATAGAGTCTTTCGCCCAGAGGTGACGGTGCGTATCCTTCAGGGAACCATTCCGATGTCTCAAAGCGCTGGAGCTTCATCGCGGGCGAGAATTCGCGCGGATCGTCCACTGGGATCATCTTGAGGTACTGCACCATGCGGAAATCAAAGCCCGTGTTGGGGAAATTGCTGCATATATCAAAGCAGAGAGAGAGCGTGAGCAACTCACAGAATACAAAACACACATTGGAGCAGGTTGACGCACCCATGAGGAAGCTGGCTGTTCCAGATGAGCAGCGATCCGGCTTTCAGTGGGATGCGCTTGATCTCGTTCCGCACAGGATCGTCGTCCGGCACTTCGATGAAATTGCGCGTCGCGATTTCAGGAAGCGCGCCGTAGGTCTCCTTGTGCGTCTCTGCCCACTGGAAGAACCGCTCGTCCGTGAAGCCAGGTACGCAGTGGAATCCACCGTTGGCTTCGGGACAATCGACGAGGGAGATCAGAGCCTGCACGCGAAGCGATCCGTACTTCTTTGCTTGTTCTGCTGGGAGTGGCGCGGGTGCGTACCCCGCCGCGGACGTGCCGTAGTGGAAAGGACTGAGATCCCAGTGCAGCCACTCCTTCTTGGTCTGCCATTCCTCGAGGATCTGCGCTTCATTCTCGTGCTGCGTCGAGCTCTGGTGACGCAGTTTCGCCGGTCGCATGACGCCGTAGCGGTCGATGCTCACCCACAGACGCTGCGACTGCATGATGTTCGCAAACGCCTGGTACACGCGCGGGTTCTCGCGATTGCGCCACGCCTGCTCCTGCTTGTTCACTCCCGTCGAGTCCAGTTTCTTCATGCGCTTCCAGTACGGGAACCGACCCATGAACCCCCCATTGCGGCACACCTCCGACGGCCAGTTCTCATTTCCCCAGCTCGTCTCGTCGTCCCGCTTCACGAGTCCATCTTTCTCTAAGTACGTCCACACCTGCGAATACATCAGTACGAGCGAGCAGCAGGAGGATTGAATGCGACTGGACAAATGTACCTACCTCGTCGATGGACTTGGCTGTCTCTTCCTGGTTGAGCACGTTCTCGATGACGACGTAGCCGTCGCGCTGGAACGCCGAGACGTACTCCTCCACTTGGTCCACGCTGTAGCTCTTCACGAACGACTCGTCCGCACTCGCTCCGTCCGCCATGGTGCTCTGACTTGCTCTTCCTGATAATCGAAATGTGAATGTGTCAATCGGCATTGACACGCGCATCTGCCGATTCCAGACCAACAAACACGAGCGGTTACGCGAGGGTTACGCGAGGGTTACGCGAGGGATACCCCCTCTCCTCTTGCATTCGATGAAAGGGTACAGATCACATTTGGAAGGGGTTTAGGTCGACACAGTATCAGGTTCGGATCAGCCACTCGGTCTGTAGCCAAGTTGGATGTCGTCCGGTTACCGGTAAGTACGAATGTCCACTAATTGCGGATGTGTGGTTTGTTCATTAAGTGCGCATGTGCTTCTCTCAAATGTACGATATAAGGGCACTATAAGAGGTCTTTTTTCCATTTGGCGACCAGCTGCGTTGCGCTTTTCGAGACTTCGGGCGACGCGTGCTTGCGCAGTTTGTTGATCACGCGGCCGATGCCCGTGGTTTTGAGGATGTCGACGTTGAGGACCAAGCCCGCGAGCGTGCTCAGCACGTGGGTCGCGAGCGCGGCAGGCACCGCCTTCACGTTACCGCCGTCTTTCTCGAGCATGCTCTGCAGGAAACGCACCTGTGTGCCCAGATCTTCCTCCGAAGCTCCCGAGTCGAAAGTGGCTTCCGTCTTCGAGCTCGCGGCTTCGGAGACAGCAGTGGTAGGTTCTGGGGAGGACTGCACAGAGTCGCTTTGCGAGGTCGACGTCGCTGATCGCACGACCGAAGTGCCGCTTGACGCTTCAGCGCCACTTGCGCTCCTGGATGTCGCCAGCGATGACGCAGCCGCTTTGAGCTGCACAGACAACCAAACACAACCAGGAAGTCAGTCTATAGTATGGTATGCATGTCTCCCCCTTCTGCTGACCATTACGTACATGATGACCAATGTCGGCATTGAGGTGCAGCTCGAGTAGCGGGGAGATCTCAGGGAGCGAGGGAGCAAACCCGATCATCTTTGGCTCGCTTAGTGCGCATACCGCATGCATCGTCGAAAAATACGTCTGCGCTGCATCTTTCTCGACCGCATTGTTCCACGAGCCATCTTTCTCTTGGGACAAAAGCAGAAACGCCATCCCTCGACGGACTGGAACGAGGTTCTCCGAGCCGTCAAAGCATTTCAGAGCCTGGAAAAGGAGAGAAACCTTCAGCGTCAGTTCATTCGACCGACAGAACACAGGTTGCGAGTGCAACCGTACCCGCAGAGTCTCGCCAACGAGAACGATATCTTGCTGGGCGAGGTGGTAGACGAGATGGTGACGGAGAAAGAAGTATTCGTGTGGGAGCAACTCCTAGCAACACAACCAATCCACACGAGTGAAGATGTGCGTCAAGTGGTGCAGTGACACAAATGGCATTCGCGACATCCATCCGCAGGCTACGTACTGGTTCACAGCGGAGACTCCCAAAATCGGTGACTACCATCACAATGGAGGTAACCAAACGCACTTGATCTCGGTATTCTTTCGGCGACAGCGCATCAGGAGACTTGAACGGATAAATTCCAGGCAAATACTGAAACAACTGCAGATGAGCAGCAGCAACAAGAACAGCGATCAGCACCACTTCATTCGTGATAGCGCAAAGCGACTTGTGCAGCAACTTGCAGAGAGCTCACCTGTGCAAAGGTGCAACCAAGGGGGACGTTTAAGAAGTGGGCAAAGAACGTCCCAACCAGCGCATTTGCCAGTTTCTCGTACAGAGTTCCAGATTCGTCCGAAACGGGAGGTCCAACGGCAGGATCCCATCCGAAGTAGTTCTACAGACATTCATGCGCAAGTGACTCAGTAGTCAGCTGCAAACCTAGATGAATAAACAGCTGCGCACATACCACTGGCGAATAAAGTGGCACCCCTCGATCGAAAAACTCCAAAAGATCCACTCGCTTGCTGTGGCAAATGCCGAGTCGTTCCACGATAAACACCGACTTGAGCAGATCCACAACCTGTTTCGATATCGAAATCATCACCAGAACGTTTCCCATGACAGCACTGCAAAAGACCACACCGCTGGCGTACCTGCGCTGCGGTAGGAATGGTCCCAGATGTCCAATCCGATTGCTGCTCTCTTTTGAGCCAGAGGGAGCCCAGTAACCGCGCATACAGCGTCGCCATCCGCAGCGTCTCGTCGGATTCCACCACCTGCAGGTCGTACAGCGTCTGAAGCGCGTGCAGTCCAAACTGCGCGAGCATCTTGTCATCGCGGAGCAAGTTGTACACGCGGCGCAGACCTGACAAGATAACATCAACCACTTGAGTGCTATCGCCATCGATCGCCAATACGAGTGCGCAATGTACCTCTTTGGATGGCTTCTTTCCGCAATTTACTCTTCCAGGCTTCGGGCACGACTCGCTTGGCGACCTATAAACAGTGAAACCATCCATCAGCACCCTCCATCCAAAGCGCGCGCCACTCGAGCAACACTCTGCAGCGCACCTTGATCGCCTTGATCTTGCGGAACTCCTGGTGCATCAAGCGCTTCAGCAGCTCTTTGTGGTTCGTCAGGCTCACGTGGATATCTTTCTCGACGGCCTGACGCACGAGCTTCGTCGTCAACTTGGACGCGTCGTGCTTCGCGATCACGCCAGCGATCGACGTCGCGATTTTGAGCTCCAGCTCCTTGGAGATCGTTCTCGGGTTCACGATCAGGGACGAGCCTGTCGACGTCATCTTCGTGTACATCGCCATCGCTGCTGCTGCTTTTCCTTACAAAGATCTTCTTTCTTCTTTCACTAAATACGACTCCGCGCGCGCGTCTACGCCCACACAGCTACGAATACTGATTGCGATCGGGTCGCTTGGGTGTCAACGAATAACATGCTGCAGGTCTCGCTCTGCATTGTTCCTGATGCAAGTGCACAGGATTATCATATCTCACGATGTATCTGACAATAGAGAGAATGTACCGATATGTATCGGTTTCTTTTGTGGAACATCACACAAAAGCTGGTCGCAAGCAAAGTGCGCATCGCAGAGTTTTCGTGAAGCAAGTGCATATTTATCCAGAGCGTCGACGGTAAGTCGCATGATGTTTTTGTGATGGTAGTCATCGCTTGTCACAGGACCGCACTCTGCAACAAATTACGTTTGGATGCGTACTAGATTGCACAGGCCATGCAATGCTGCGAGTTGGAACCGGTCGGTACTGGTATCGTACCGGTAGATTCGTTGTGATCTGTGGGCAGCAATTGCTGTTTTCTTTTTTGTGGGGACTCGCTTGCTTCAGCAGACTGCCGGGAACAACAAAGCGCGAGTGTGTGGGGAATATTATTTGACCAGGGAAGGATGTTGGCGAGACTTCGTGCTGCTTCGGCGTTGAGCCGCAACGCGACCCGACGATGCATCGGCGGCTTCGCAGCCCCTGCGGACGCTTCTTCTGGACCTACCGTCGCGGAAAAAGTGTGCGTTGCACGCTGCGAGTTTGCGCTGAAGCAGAGAGCGCGTGCTGATATTGTGTGTTGTGTAGGGTGAACGTCGTTCTCATCGACTATGAAGGCAACCGCCACTTCATCCAGGGACGTCAGGGTCAGACTTTGCGTGAGGCGTGCGAGATGAACAGCGTGCCGCTCGTGAAGGACGACTCGAACGGGGGCGGCGGCGTGCACAGCGCTGTGCGTGCCGATTACTACACGGAATCGCTTTTCGGCGAAGGTATTTCATCCATCCACGACGAGCTACGATAGACAGCAGTGTGCGCATCGAGTTACGCTGACGAGTGGTTGTTTTTGTCCGATAGGTTCGACTTCCCCGCAATCGCACGTGATCGTGTCGAACGAATGGATCTCCAAGTTGCCACAGCCGAACGACCAAGAGTTGCACATTCTCCAATACGTCCCTGAAGACGACCGCTCGGCCAAGTACGTTGTCTGTCTGTCTGTGCTGTGTGCGCTCACACAGCAGGCTGTTGAGTTGGATTTTGTGTGCTCTGTATTTATTATCACTTGTGCAGCTCTCGTTTGGGCACGGAGATCATTTTGCAAAAGGAACTCGATGGTCTCGTGGTCGCGGTCCCAGAAGCGCCACCAGTTGAAACCTACGCGTACATCCACGAATACGACGACGACGGTGAGGACGAAGAATAGACAAGTGGGATTCTGCGCGTCGAACTCACCTGTAGGACACGAGAACAAACGTCGGAAGGAAGGAAGGAAGGAGAAAAGATGGATCCGACGGAATATAAAGCAAAAAAGTAAATGGTACACAAACAAAAGGAAAGCGCCACATTCTGGGTGGAGGTGCATGTCGGAGCATCTAGCTGTTGCTGTGCCTGGTGTGTTAGTATGTGCATGATTGCCTCTCTCCCTCTAGGTGCTTGGTTAGTTGCGCTTCTTCTCGGCTCGCTTCTTCTCGGCTTCTTTCTTGTGGAGTTCCATCTTGGAGTGGTTCTTGATATCCTGGCGCTTCTTCACGCCGTCGACGGAACCATTTGTCCGCGCGCTGTCATAGGAGTCGTTGTCGGAGTCGCTTTCGTCTTCAGACTTTGCACCGATGTACGGGTTCATGCTTCGCTTTTGGTTTTTCAGCACGCGGACGTTGTAGCGGATCTTGTCCTCGGTGGTGCGTGTATCCAGCGGGAGAAACGGGTGCGACCCAGCTTGGCTGGCGAGTCCCATCACGCGCGCGCTGTTCTTTCGACGCAAGTTGGTGGACGAGTTGGACTGCAAATGCGATTCATCGCCCAGCAACAAACGCACGACTTGCTCGATCGAGTCTCCCAGCGCAAGCGAATCCATCCTCTGTGCGGAGGCAACTCCCACAATTTGGGCAATATGCAGCAGACCGAGATGAAGTTTCTGAGGCATTACCAAGACAAAAGGCAACAACGCGTGAGTGCATCGCAGCTCGTCACACAATGGCGTGAAGAAAAACAACGAGAAAAATGAACCGACTCGACGTACCTCGGAGAGCAACTTGAGTCGAGCAGCACGCTCTTTCTTTTGCTGATTGCTTGCTGCCGTCTCCGCTAGCTGCTGCTCCACGAGTTTGATATTATGGGATTTCGATACGCTCTCTCCAGATGCGCCATTTGCAGGTGTCGCCGAACTTGCCACACTATTGGTTCCAGAAGCTGGAGTCCCCGAGTTGTTGGCGACTGAGGAAGAGGGTTCGTTCTCGGTGCTCTTCCCGCCAAGCTTCAGGTTGACAAACTCCGCTTGCAAAGCCGCAAGCTTCTCCCGGTACTCCATCACTCGCTGCTCGCCCATTTTTTCTTCGACTTCCAGCTGAGCTGC
>JAASGH010000195.1:0-33503 GCA_023334155.1 Globisporangium heterothallicum
AACAGTGCGGTGCGCAGCAGGTGAATGTGGATTTCTACGGTGAAGATCTCTCCACGATCTTCAGCATCTTGCCAGCAGAGTGCTGCGCAAAGTGCGCCGACACAGTCGGTTGCAAGGCGTACACGTTTGTGAACTACAACAAGGACGGTCGCTCTGCGTGCTACTTGAAGAAGGGCACTGGCGCTAAGCGCACCGTCGTCGGCGCTGTCTCGGCTGAAGTGACCAACCCGAAGCCAGAGCCACAGTGCTCGACGCCACTTCTCGGTAACTGTGGCAACAGTCAGGGTGCGAAGTGCTGTCCTTCGGGAGCGTACTGTCAACCATGGAACTCTGGTTACTACCAGTGCGTGCAAGCGCCAGCCAAGTGCTCGCAGCAATTCACGGACGTGGACTTTTACGGCAGCGACATCGCGACCGTCTACGGTCTCCAACCTGACGCTTGTTGCGCCAAGTGTGCGGAAACAGCTGGGTGCAAGGCGTACACTTTCGTGAACGACAACCCCGGCTCGCCAGCGTGCTACCTCAAGAGCGGTCTCGGCGACAAGCGTACCTTGACCGGCGCCGTCTCCGGTATCGTCAACTGAGCGGTGCGGTGAACAGACTGAAAGCGAAGCAGCCTGTCAAACCACTCAAGAACGTGTTTGCATGTCATCATCGGGAATGACAAGAAGGTCGATGCGATTCAGTCCGATATCTCATGTTGACAAAGAAAATGGGGCAGAAACGGAATCGATGGTGCATTTGTTGAGTCTCGTGATTGCTGGAAGAAAGCGCTTCAAATAGAGACCTCCTCAAATTTCTCACAGTTTTTGCTCACCCTCGGTCTCTCTGATCCTATACACGTACGCCACATAAACACGCACGTTTCCAATGTTGAAGTCGTTTCCAGCTGAACGTCCAAAGAAAGCATATCTGAGTTTTGTGAGTGTGTGAAACTGGATCAAAATAGAAAAAACCTCCCTCACATCATCATGCTCGAGGTTTTTCTTTTTTGAGAGTGCTTTTGCATTTTTCTGGGTCTCTTTGAACTTGTGTTGCTTACATAAAAGGAGGAAGATCTGGATCGTCGTCTCAAAAGAAAAGAGAGAAAAAGAAGCGTACAGTACGAGAGCGTGTTGTAAAACCTCATACAAAACAGACCAATACACCGGATTTTTCGCTTCTGGCTGATTCTTTCTTCTTCGACTTGGCTCCCTCCCTCTCAACTTCACCCTTCGCTCGAACGCAGCAAACGCGCAGCAGACAAACGGCAAGTCACGTGGATCGGAAACAGCGACGACGACGACGACAGACAGCGGGGATCGCATATACAACGCTGCCGCTGCGCATATTCATCCACTCTCACAGCGAAAGAGGTTCCGATTCCGACGGGCGTTTGGTGTGCTGGCTGTTTCTCTCCTTTTAGTGAAGCCAATTTGAATTTGTGTGGATCTTTTTGGAAGGAGTGCCACTATTCGCACCATCGGAGCTGCATTCATTGACCATAACCGAGTGGGGCTGTTGCTGCTTGAAAAAGAATAAAGGTGAGTGCGTGAGGGGGAAATACGAGGGCAGGAGATGTCTAAATTGTGTGTGTGTGTGCTGGCGATGGATCCTGTTGCGAGACTCACAGTGTGTTTGTTTGGTGCATGGGAAGAAGCCGCATTGAGACAGGGAAGACGAGACAGATGACCAATGCATCGTCGACGCAGCAATCGATGCTGTACTCGGCGGGCTCGCGGGCATGTTCGCTCGCTCTGCGCTCGGTCAACGAGACCAAAGACAATGTGAGTGTGCTGCCTCAATACCCCAGCATGAGCACGCAGACCACTCTCTCACGTTTAATGTGTGTGCCTGATAGCTGATTCTGATCTGCATCGGATTACTGGAAGCGTTGGACCGATTGCAGGAGCGGTTGCATCTATCGAGCTCGTTGGTCAAGGACATTAAGCGGAAGCTCGCGAAAATGGTGGATCGCTCTCTCACGCGACCGATGGGATCGCCGACCTGTGAGAAGCTCAAGCAGTTTGACGCTGTGGGCGATGCGATTGCAGAGAGCGACATGTGGGACGCCGCCAAGCCCGAGGAAGTGAAAGGACTTGTGCATTGGCTACTAGCAGGTGAGAAAACACGATCCCATCTTGTTGCATTCGTCAAGCCTGACACTTTTTCTAATGAATGGATGTCTATGCACCAGTGACAAAGTTGGTGAATCGGCTCGTCATCGCGGGATCGCTGAGCGTGTGCCGAGGGATACTTATTTTGATTATGAATTTGCCAGGTGTGTCTACCGCGTGTACTTTATTTTTCCGGATTTTCCAGTTGGTAGAAGACACCCTGGGGTTGGCATCCGACAAAGTCTTGGAAGCGGCGTCGAATAATAAATCTCACCATCAGCGGGAAATGGAAAACTACATGGACGATCCAAGCTGTACGTTTGTATGCTTTTTGGACGGTATTTCGTCGATGCAGAAACCAGTTACTGACTCGTAGCGTGGTGGTTGATCGCTTGTCTTGCGCTGTAGTGACTGCCGTTGTGCTTGAATACCGAGAGAAAGAGTGCATGGTGCCGATGAACATCAACAGGAGGATACAACGGGTGATGCATTTCCAGATCCCGCTACGATCCTTTGAAGCCACGGTCCGACTTCCGCCAGAACACGCACAGTACAACCAAAGTGTCCCGCCCGGAGATGCGGGTTTGACTACAAGGAGAGAAGCGGCTTCGTCGACATCGACCTATGTGTCCTCCGCATCCCCGCGGTCGATCCCGGTGTCCCCCATTGCGCGAAAGCGAGTGCAATTAGCGTTTTCCAATTTTTCCGACGATGTATTATACCAAGCCAGAGATCGACTTCGACACGAGCGAGCGGCGACGCTAACAGGGGAGAGAGACTTGAAGATTCCGCGGTTCAATGTCCAGGATTGCAATGAAGAGATCTATTTATCATGTGGGAAGCACTGTGCAACAAAGGTATGTATGCAGTCTGCTCTTTCAGCGGTTGATGAGGGGTATTCTAATTCTTCTCGCGTGTGCATGCTTTTTATTGGCGTTTCTCCAGTTTTCGTCAGGCATGCATCGAAGTGTGCGAGCCACTGTCCCAATACCGAAAAATCGATGTATGTATTTTGAAATGTCACTAAACCAACCCAAGTCACCGTTTCGTTTGCCGGGTCCGTCCAATCGGTCCCTGGAAGCCTCCCGCGGAAAACCTGGAGCTGCTGCTGGAGCAGGAAACAACCAGTCTGGAGACGGCGAGCCCATCGTCTGCATAGGACTCTCCACGCGCAGTATGCCGCTAAACACACTCGTGGGAGCATCAAAGTACTCGGTATGTCGCACGTTGGTTTATTGTTTGACCCGCACCGTATTTTGCTCTGTGTATTGACTTTTGTTGTTGCGTTTGCGCTACTCAGATAGGGTTTTACTCTGCGGGACACGTCCTTGTCGGCTCCAAGCGGCACAATTTTTTTCCTGTGGACCTTGGGTATGGCTGCGACGCGACAGTTGGTGTGCTGGTGAAGGTAGTCGACCGAGCCGAGGCTGAGCGCGAAGGTCGGTTAGGTCTTGACGCGGGCGACGACCAGTCCGCCGGCTGCAGTGCGTACGCTCTGGTTCGATTCAGTGTCGACGGCGTCGCCCTCCGCGACAAAGCGCAAAACGTCATGGTGTTCACGTTGCCGTTTCCTCCGAACAGTGAGCTGTTTCCGACGCTGACGCTGCATTCCCAGGATGTGCAAGTGTTGGGTCGCTTCTCAGCACCCGACATTGTCGCCCTTAACGTGGACGATTTTGAGCTTCGTGCTGCGAACTCCGCCACGGAAATCTGGTGCCTCGACGGTCTGCAATTAGAGCTTCCTTGCTAGCGGTGGTCTTCCGATGTCCAGCTGTGTACAATTACGAATCCAATGCTATGGTTTGAGTAGATAGATAAGCAGTGTAAAGTGTGCTCGAATTCTTTCTCGCAGTCGAGCGGACGGCGCTGACTTGCATGCATCCAATCGCGCCGCCTCTCCATATCGCACTGACCCTTTCTCGATGCGCATCTTTTCGAGTTCTTTTTCCAAGTCGACGAGTTTCCCCAGCGTCACTATCTGGAAGAGTGCCATCGGTGATGTCCTTCTTTTCCACCCAATCAACACTCTCTCAGCATCATAATCAGCCAATAGTATCGCTGCATCGCTCCGATTTCGACCAATCCATGAGGGGAAAGTGCGGCAATAACGCCCTTCAATCCGACCATTTTGTTTTTTTCGCTCGAGTGAGCTGTTTGTTTGGTGTGGTGACGCCAACAGACCCCAATTGGCTCGGAAATACCATTCCTGGTCCGCAAAAAAAGCAAGAAAAGCAAGGAAGGGAAACCTTCGTCTAGGGTTCCGCATCGCATCGCTAGTGTAGCCCATTTTGTTTACTGAGCACGGCGGTAGTAGTGATGGGGGGAAGCTCTCGTCGCACGAGTGAGAGCGGCGGAAGCAGCAGTCGCAAGCGGCGTCGTGGACGGAGTCGCAGTCGGAGCGCGAGTGCGGAGGCGTCGCGCAGCAGTGGGAAGCATGCGTCTTCGTCGCGTGAGGACCGCAAGAAATCGCGACGTCGCCGACGCTCTCGATCCCGATCCAGCGATGGGTCGGACCGCCATTCGCGGTCACGATCCCGTTCACGCTCCAGGTCGCGGTCGGTGCGTCGAGGTCGATCGGGACGAGGAGATACGTCCGCAAGACGCCACAGCAGCAGCAGCGCGAAGAAAGAGCGACGGCATCGCTCACGGTCGCGCTCTGCGAGTCGCCACCGAAGCAGCGCGAAGAAAGAGAAGAAGAAAAGCAGTCGACATCGGTCTTCGCATCGCCATTCTCGATCCAGATCCAAGTCACCATCTGCTGAGAAGGATGTTGCTGTAGCGGAATCTACGAAGGATCGAGCTGCGCCGGACCTCCCGATGGAGACAAAGACCGATCTTTCGGTACAACACGCTCCATCTTCTGCTGCCAGTGCTCCGTCTGGAGCAATCGTTGCAGCAGCTGGATCGGCAACCGATTCTTCGGAGAGCCATGGTGTTGCAGCGAATGGCATTAAATCTAGTAGTTCTGCGAAGTCGCCAGAGAAAGAGGCGAGAAGGAGTGCGCGCAGTCGCAGTCGTGACAAGAAGCGACATCGGAGTCGCAGTCGAGGTCGCGACCGAAAGACTTCAATTGGATCCGCTGGCGCCAGTGACATCAGCAGCAAAGGCACTACCGAAGCGATGAAGAAGTTTAAGTTTGGTGGGATTGCGCTCAAGACGGACAAGCTGAAAGCCGGACTGAAAGGTCCGCTTCGGAAATCCCCGCTGATCGCGGACAAGGTTCAGTCACTAAGCGCTGAGGACGAAAAGCGGAAGCGCCGCGAGAAACTCAAGCAGTGGAGAGAACAGCAATTGAAGCTGAAGCAGGAAGAGGCCCAGAAATTTCTCGCCGAGGAGGATGCGGTGCCGAAACAGCTCACGCTGTGGAGTTTAGAGGACGAGGAGAAGCAGGAAACCGCCGAAGAGCGTCAGAAGCGAGAGGAAGAGGAAGAACTGCAGCGCCAACGAGTGCAAAAAGTTGTGGAGGAAGTCGATCCGCTGGATGCGTATATGGCTGGTCTTGTGGACGAAGCTGCTATCCAGCAATCGATCGCCAACCCGGCGTCAAACGTCATCTCATTGGATGAAATTGAAGCGAAGCCGAAGATTAACATATACAGCACTTTCTTGCCGCAGATTAGTGCCGAAGGTTCTCCCGACGAAACCGAAGATGTGCCATCGACGACCGACGCTGCGGATGTGGCGGAGACGCCAGAAGAGAGTGAGGCTCGCGAAGAACGGGAGCTGAAAGAGTTTATGCGCGCAATCAAGGAGCAGCGAGAAAAGGAAGCAAGCGACGCAACTGCAGGTGCGGATGACAGCGCCTCCACAGGAAAGACTGCACTTGACGAGGATGGCAACAAGAAGGGCGACACTGGACGCATTTACCAAGGCTTCGAAGAAGATGTGATCGGTGAAGAAGCAGGGAAGATTGACCAGCGGTCAGCGCTCGAGATTCTGCAAGAAGCGCAGAAGAAGAAAGAGATCAAGGCTGTGGACCATTCCCAGGTACGTTGCATGATGGTCGGTCGCACCTTGACTGCTGGAATGTAGCTATTCTAACTGTTCTCTCTCTCTCTCTGTTAACTTGGCTGTAATGCATAGATCGAGTACATCCCGTTCCAGAAGAAATTCTATATGGTTCCAAAGGAGATCAAAGACATGTCTGAGGCTGAAGTTGAAGCGATCCGAAACGAACACGAGATCAAAATCCGTGGTAAAAACTGCCCGCGTCCAGTGAAGAAATGGACCCAGTGTGGCTTCAGCGTGCGCATGTTGCAGCTGATCAGAAAGCATGGGTACACCGAGCCATTTGCTATCCAACGTCAAGCACTCCCAGCGATTATGTCCGGTCGGGATGTGATTGGGATCGCCAAGACCGGGTCGGGTAAAACCCTTGCCTTCCTGCTGCCAATGTTTCGTCATATCCTTCACCAGCCTCCGTTGCAAGAAGGCGAAGGTCCGATTGGACTCATTATGGCGCCAGCTCGCGAACTTGTGCAGCAAATTTACTTGGAGGCGAAAAGGTTTGCGAAGGGATTAGGGATGCGAGCGACGGCAGTGTACGGTGGCTCATCGGTGTCCGAGCAGATTGGCAACTTGAAGCGAGGATCGGATATTGTGATTTGCACCCCTGGACGAATGATCGATATTTTGACAATGAGTGCCGGCAAAATGGTGTCGCTGAAGAGAGTGACGTATGTTGTGCTGGACGAAGCCGATCGCATGTTTGACATGGGCTTTGAGCCGCAAATCACGAAGATCATGATGAATATTCGAGATGACCGCCAGACGCTGTTGTTTTCGGCAACTTTCCCGAGAGCAGTTGAAACGTTGGCACGGCGCGTGCTGAAGAAGCCGGTGGAAATCACAGTTGGTGGACGAAGCACTGCGTCGGGGGATATCACGCAGTACGTTGAAGTGCGCGACGAGAACGACAAGTTCATGCGTCTCCTTCAGCTTCTGGGTCTGTGGTACGAAAAGGGCAACGTCCTCGTGTTCGTGAACACGCAGCAAGCGTGCGACCAAGTCTTCCAGGATCTGATGAAGGCTGGCTACCCCGCTCTCTCCCTCCACGGTATGGCGGTGGTGCTGTAATTGCTATGACTGCACAATGCTAAGCTGGTGCTTGTTTTGTTTGTGTTGCAGGTGGCAAGGACCAAGTGGACCGAGACTACACAATCGACGACTTCAAGCGGAAAGTTCGCTCATTAATGGTTGCAACGTCTGTTGCTGGTCGCGGACTGGATGTGAAAGACCTCGTGCTCGTGATCAACTATCATTGCCCGAACCATCTGGAAGATTATGTGCACCGTGTGGGAAGAACAGGAAGAGCAGGCAGGAAGGGGACAGCGTACACATTCATTTCACCAGATGTGCGTCGCTGTCTTTTGTGTGGCGCTCTGTGTGCGTTTGGAATGGATTGTGGGACTAACACTACTCGTCGTTTGACAGGAGGAAGAGTATTCGGTGGATTTGGTGAAAGCCCTAGAAGCCGCAAAGCAGGTCGTGCCTCCGGAACTCTCTGATCTTGCCGAAGGATTTAAAGACAAGGTGAGAAGACGGATCTTTTCGGGTTTATTTTCTTGCTTTTCGCATTTCGCTGACAAGCAGGGGTTCTGTGCTAGGTTAAACGCGGCGAAGCACGATATCACGGCAGCGGTTTCAAAGGGAAAGGATACACTTTTGATGAAAGCGAAAGAAACGAAGCGCAACGTGCCATGGATCTCCAGAAACGGCAATACGAGATCGACCAAGGCATCTTCGTGGAGGTACTGTTTCAAGTCGATGTGATGCGTTGACCATGGCTGGCTTCTCGCAACTAACGGTTTGTTTCCACTTTGATGCAGGATGCTGGTGGAGACGAGGATGATGCAGAAGAGACTCCGAAAGAATCGAGCACTACCGAGAGTGCTGCTGTCCCAGCCAGTTCCGTTTCTGCTGCGCCAAAAGCTCCGATCGACAACGAAGCGCTCTCTGCTGTCAAGAAGGCTCAGCAGATCGCGCAGATTTTGGATCTGCAGTACAAGCAAACGCAAGCGAATGCTGCAGCGGGAGCGAGCGAAAACCATTTCGAGGAAGAGCTTGAGATCAACGACTATCCTCAGCAAGCTCGCTGGAAAGTCACGCAGAAAGAGGCGAGCGATTCAGTTGCTGAACTCACTGGCGCAGCGGTCATTGCAAGAGGGTCGTATGTTCCTGCTGGTCGTAAACCGAATCCGGGAGAGCGAAAGTTGTACTTGGTACGTTTCTATTTGTCTCTCTAGTGAAGCAGCATCATGTAACACTGACCATTTTGTTTCTTCGTGGATGAATCGCGCAGGCGATTGAAGGACCCACTCGAGGATCGGTGCTGGATGCGCGCCGAGAGCTGCAGCGGATATTGGACGAGACCACGCTTCAAGTCGGTCTCGGTGGCGACAAATATGGGAAATACAATCTGTAACACCGACTTTCAATCAAATCTCCGTTTTATTCTCAAACCAACCAAGGTCGTGTGATATCTTCGGGTGTGCCCGGAAATGCTGCAGGGGACTTTCGTCAAGACAAATAGCTAGCTGGGTTCGACATGTCGCACTATGAGCAGCAGGCTTTATTAATACAGGTATTCTTTGCGCTTGCGTTTGGAGAAGATGATCGCGCCGAACATCAGCGAATCGTAGTGCGGGAAGTCGCTCGAGTTGGGGAGATGCCCAATCTCCCCGAAAGTGGTCATCCCCATGAGTGACGCCCCGCCAGACCAATCTTTGTACGCTCCAACCTGTGTTTTCCAAATGCAAAATGGTGAGGAATGCGCTCCAAACTGTGGATGAAGGAGACGGTCAAGGGAGTCGAGTACACACCATTTCAGCCATGCTTTTATGACCAAGGAGTGCTTGAACGCCAGCAGACAGGAACATCAAGCACCCGATCGTTTCATGGATATAGAATTTGTTGCTTTCCACAGCTTGGGCTCCCATCTACAGAGACAACACGCACAACGGTGAGAGATGCTGCCAGATCAGGGCAATTGCCACCCAGACTCGGAACACAATACCTTGTTGATCGCAGTTTTCAGAGACTGCGCCGATGTTTCCATCAGCACAACATTTGTCCCCGACGCGATGGAGCTTGTTGTGCTCAGCGACCCGTCCTCATTGATCCCCGTGATCACCGCCGTCATGTTGATGAGTTTGGACCAGTCGCTTGACTGCATGGAGCACAGAGAGGACGTGGAGGTGACTTCATGGGGACGATCCGTCTCCATTTGATTCGATACAAAGTCGATCGTTGTCCCCAAAGGGTGCAAGTTCCCCAGTCGCGGGAACCCAATGGAGGATAGATCCGACTGCGTCTTATCGGAAACAACATCGAGCCACTGCGCGGAATGGTTCAAGCACAACAAATCGTGAGTTATTAGCATTGGCACACAAAAAAGCATCAGAACCGTACCTCTTGGTATACTTCCGCCGCCGGTTTCGAGTCAATCTCGTAAATTGTCTTGTTGGACGCTTTTGTAACAGTCCCCATGCAGTACTCGCTGTTTGTGCCGACGGGACTGTACCCGCTGAACCAGCTCACATACGTCTCGACACTCGGGAAGCAAAGCGCAAACGCCACACCCATCTCGGTCCAATCTCCGCGTCCATCACGCACGCTCTTGGTGTAATCGGAGCTGCTGCTGCTACTGATTTGGATCCACGAGACCGTCGATTCGCCCTCCCGGTGCTTTGCAGCATCCGACGAACACCCGCCGATGATAGGGCAGTGGATTGCCTCGCGAATACCTTCGATGGCATGCTCGACAAACAGCGGACAGGCATACACAGAAATGAACGCAGGTTTCTCATCCGGATCGATGTCTGCGGAAACGCGTCCATATGCCGTCTTCGCCGCGGCGAACGCCTTCTCGCGAGCGTCGCTTTGGGAGTACTCCGCGTGAACCACCGAGTAGATCCCATGCGGATCGTTCACGCCCCACAACGTGACCAAGCCTTCATCATTATGGCGGTTCACCGACACCCATGCGTTTTCGTCACACATCCCTCGAGCAATCGTTCCACCGATGTACGGAACTCCAGGCGCTAGCTGACGGAGTAAATCGACGATCACATCCGCATCGAAACCTGTCGAAAAACCCACAACCACGAAGTGCACATCCCCACCAAGCTTGGTTAACAGCTCCTGGAATGCGCCAGTCATGGCAAGGACTTCCGTCTTGTTGGTCGCCCATGCCGAAGCCGCATGGACATAACTCGAGTTCGGCACCACGAGCTGCTCGCCTGAGCTCGGACGCGTATCGAACGAATAGAGCAGTCCGTCATTCGACGACGACGATCCCACCACATAATCTCGACCGGAGGTGAAACGCGCACTGTCGCGGGCTCCGCTCGCATATTTCGTGTACTCGTTCGATGCGTTGCGACCACTCCCACCACTGGCTCGTGCTACACCGGTACTGCCGCGTGGGTTGCTTACATCGGATTGCGATTGCGACCTCCTCGTCCGCATCGGTGGAATCGACTTGCGCGTCTCCTGATTACCCCCGCTATACCGCAGCGTCGAGCTGTTCCGCTTGCTGCTATCCGATGGTCTTTTGCTCCCTCGCCGCAAGTCGGAGATTCGTTCGTCCTCTTGATTGTTGCTGTATCCTGGCAGACTCTCCTTCTGGGTTCCACGACGCATGTTGTCGTCTTCTTTTTCTTCTTCCTCCTCTTCCATACTGAGTCGTCGGTACTTCCGTGAGAGTTGACCCTCCGCTTGGGTTCTTGGGACTCCGCTACCTCGATCGCGGTCGCCATCCTCCAACGCTCCAGAAAGATCCTGCGAGTGCGATGGACTCAGCATTCGCTGGTGGAACTGATTGTCGCCGAGTTGGCCCTGACTGTTGCTCCGCATCCACTCCGTCAGGTCTTCTGGGTTGTTCAAATCGCGACCACTTTTCGACCGGTGGTTGGACACGACACACTTTGTGCACACGCGAATGCTCGGCTGGTGGCGCGAAAGCACCTGCTTCCCCGACTCGTTGTGCGTGAAACTGATCGACGGCACACGAATCGTGCTGCTGCATTTCCAGCAGATCACTTCGCCGCACGTCCGGCAGTGGTGCCGACGACGAAACACGGACGAAAACCTCCGAACGCAAATAAAACAAAACTGCCGATCGCTAGAAGCAAACAAACACACACAGTCGTTAGAGCCGCGTTCAGCAAAGCAGAGCGCATCGGAAAGCGAGGAAACCGTACTTGTCCTTCACCCATGCCGACGTCTTCACCACCGAGATCTCTTGGGGCTCCGACGGGTTTTCTAAAAGTTCCCGGATCCCTTTGGCAAACTGCAACACCATCTCGATCGCCGGGTTGCTCCGGAACAGCGTCACCATCGGCGGCGGTCGCTGGAATGCGATTTTGATGCGCACGCCGTCTTTCGCGTCGCCACGGCGCTCAAACTTGCAAATCAACGCATCAAACTGCGATCGCTCGAGGTAGTTGCCCTGAATATGCGGCATGCCACCCACTTCGGCCAGCGACTCTTGAAATAAATAACAGGACACGATCTCGCCCGCTTGGGTCTCAATCCCAATGTACTGCGCAACATGTCAGCCACACACCATGTATTAGAACCAGGACACCGCATTATCGCACCAACAGCAGAGTCAGGGAAAGCGCAAAACTAACCTCCAATACGTAGAAGTCCGTCGATTTGCTCGCGAGCGACCCGGATTTGATCGCCCACCACTTGATCGACGCCTGCTTGTACACTTCGCGGGCATCTTTTGGCGGGTTTGCGTTCGGGTACACGCCCGTGCCGTTCAAATCTTCCAAGACATCGGCATCGAGAAACATATCCCCGAGCACTTTCCGCAAAAACAACTTGAATTTGTCCGACGTTTTCAGGTCATACAGCACCTTCAGCACATACAGGAACGATACATTCGCGTTCTCGACAATCGCTTTCCCCGAGACAAACTCCGACCAATCGGTGCTGGGTTTGAACAAGTCGACGTCGTACTTCGTGTCGTGCAGCTTCCACAGGACATTGCTGGAGTCGCTGAGCAGTCCCAAACACGACCGCGCGCGGTTCTCGGCGTATTTATGCAGACGGATTTTGCGTTCGTACGAGAGCGAGGGACCCTGTGCCGGTGTGAAGTAGCCTTCGTCGTGGGAGTTCTCGCTCGAGTCGGCGTAGTCCTGCTGCTGCTGGGGCTCGGGCGGTTGGATCATCCTGTGTTTCTTTCTGGTGCTGTCGTCTCCGCAGAGCTGCTGTGTCTTCAGGAGGAGGGATGTCGTTCGGCAGCTCTTCCAGAAGAAGAGCGAGGAGTGAGATGCTACCCGACTGGCGGATGAGCCGTTGGGCTGCGAATATGATACGCGTCTAGCGAGCGACTGCGAGTTTGTTTGGGTGGTTATCAATGTTGTATTTCTTGTCTCAGAAGACTGCTGATGTTGCTGACTGCGATGGCGCGTTCGTTGATAGGCGGGCGATTCCACGAAGCAGTCGAAGGCAGGAAAAACGAAAGAAGAAAGAGAGAGCGGGAGGACGCGAACTAACGGGCAGACCGGACGTGCGACAGAGAGAGAGTCAAGATGGAAGCGCGTACGGGATGCAGCAAAATGGAAGAAAATTTGGCGGAACCGACGCGAATCGCTCTTGCTGCTGGAGTCAATCGCGGTTGCCTCATAGTAACAACAGAGCGCTCGGATGCTCCCGTTTGCCTTCGTTTTTTCCCTCGACAGTGTTCCGTCGCCGTGCCGCGAACTTTACGCGACTTTCCAATTTGCGGGGAGAAAACAGACGAACCGCAGCGCAAGTGGCGACAGCGAGCATGCAAACATGCATGGATGCGCTGCTGTTGCTGACTGGTGCCATCCCGATTTGATTCTAGTGTTTGCGCGCTTTGCTGTTTCTGGACTACCGTCCTGCTCGCACGCACCGTCGTGGACACAATAAGATCTTTCACAATCAACCGACACGCGGTTTCTTTTTTTTCTTTCACACAACCGTTCACTGAAAAAAAGTACGGTACCATCGACCAAGAATACCGGTACCATCGACCAATTGGAGGACACACAAACGGTACACCAGCAGCACAAAAAATCGGATCACGGTACTTGCTGCGGTACCTCGTACCGCTGTTCTCGGTACCGATCGGGTACACTCAAATGTTCCCATCTAGCCAATCCGATGCGATCGGGGTGCGACTTGCAGCCAATGAGGAGAGAGACAGGAACGAGCGCCATTTTGTTCGAGAGACGGGTCTCTTTCTTCACACATTGCGCCAAACTGCAACGTGACTGAACATGGAGGCGGAAGAATGCGCGAGGATTCGCAGAGTGGATCTCCACACACACGAGAACCGGAGCATACACCCCGAGCGCGACCAGCACGCAGCTGACGCACAGCGTTGAATCTTCAAAGGAAGCATCGCTGATAGAAGCTGGTGGAACATGAGCGGATCAAGTGCTGACGCGATCACCGAGGATGTGGTAGGATCTGCGAGTGTCTGGGCGACGAGAAAGAAGCAATGGCCAGTGTGTGACCGACTCTGTGTGGTGTTTTCTGTTCGATTATGGACTCTATGCTTTGTCTTCTTTGTAGGTGGAGTATGTGATTGGGTTTCTCTCGCCGGATGACCTTGCAGCTGCCATGTATGTGGACCATTTCTTCTCTCCTCTCATCCTTTCGATCGATTGGATGGTGGTAGTGAAATGCTGACGAAGGGGATTGTTTGCTATCGATGCGGCTGTGCACAGGCGAGTGAATGCGTATTGGCAGTCGATCGGTCGTCGGGATACGATCTGGAGACGCTATGTTGTGTTGCGATGGAACATCGAACGTCCCGAGCGATTGAAGCGATCGTGCGGCACGGAAGATTTCTACGAGCTCTACCGGTATCTGGATCGCAACCGATACCTTCCGCGGGGCAAATACACCACCAAGGTATACACAATTAAGCATTTCGGGATGCTGCAGAGAGCTCCGCATTGTGTGAAGCACGTTTCTAAATGCGCTGGATGTGTTTTTGTGCTCGTGATAGCAACAAATCATCTGGGGGAAAAGTCGACAGGAAGGCGCTGACGCATGGATCACCGTCGCGCACCGTCCCGATTGCCGCGTGCTCACCCGTGGCGCGACTTCGTTCATTCAGCTGCGCGTAGTGATTCAGAACATCCACGACCGACCCCTGACCATTGATCTGAGCGAGATCCGTGTTCGGATGAAGAACGGCTACATGGGGAAAGTGCTAGGCATCGAACCGCCTGCTGCCAACCAAGATTTTCTGGCTCCGATGCTGCTCGCTGTCAATGGGATCGATGTCGCGGACGCTGCTGGGAGCCGCTCCATTCACCTGAACATGTTTGAGTTTGCTGTTGTGTCCATCAATGTGGAGTGTCATGGCTGCGAGTTTGAGGCGGACTTTCTGGAAGGGTACGGATGCATCAGTGGCTCGTTTCTGATGCTGTTCTTGTGACCAACTCCTGTTGTTACTGCTTCGATCTTGTTCCACTCAATTAGATGCAGCGCATTGTGGCTTCCCATCCGTCGAACCAGTCGGTGCACTGACCTCACAACGTGTCGCTGCGCGCTGATCCCAGACAGCCACCACCGCGGGAACATTCGCGTCCCGATCGTCGATGAATCTGTGATCTGGCGACACTACACTTCTGTCTCGGGAAGGTTCATGGTGCGTCGAGTCTCCTTTTCGCTGCCGACGCGATGTGATGCATGTCAAAGTAACCAATGATCTTGCTTTCTTCCAGGTGCTGGACTGTCGGAGCTCTTCGGACTTTCCGAACGCTAGCAACAGTTTATTTAAATCCCCGAGCAAGTCGATCCGCAAGACGAGCATCTCATGAGTCTGTTTTCTTTTGTGTTCTAGCTCTATTATTTGGTTATTATTTCTTCTTGCTCGGGTGAACATCGTTTCGTTGAGCGTCGTCGATGCCACTAGCGATCTTTCATGGTTAACGCTTCGTTTCAATAAGTATACAACGTTCAAGAGTCCTTTGCAACAATCCCAACGTTTTTGTGTGACTTTTCGGGGAAGGCGCGGACGTCCAGATCAGTTCGAAAGAAAAAGAGTGCGATCTCGAAGAGAGAATGGCCGACGAGAGCGAAAGAGAGGCGGCAGCGCCAACAGAGGCTGCGAAGAAAACCCAGAAGAGTGAGTGCAAGTGCACATCCAATGCGTGGCGAAATGTGCTTCAGACTGACTCGATCGACTGTCGCGCTCTCGCATTTTATAGGTCCATGGCTTTCGGCGTACCACAACTCTGTCGCTGGGATCAAAGCTTTCTCCAGGTACGACTCGCCGAGAACTACGACATGAGCTTTTCTGCAGCGCTGGAGTTCGCTACTGACTGCATCTGTGATGCATAGCTGCATGAAGCTCGTCGATGTGTACGGTGACGGCGACTCCAAGTTGATTGTTGCCGACGCTGACAAAAGACTGAAGATGTACAAAGGTGGCTTCAGAAAACCAATCGTTTTCCCTTTTCGTGGAGACATCTGCGCGAGCGAATGCTCCTGACGTTTGGTTGCATGATGCGATAGGCTCCTCCCTCTATGGTGAACAAGCGATCCTCGGAGTACCGTCGGCTCTGAGTTTCTTCTACTCCGGTACGACGTCTCCACTGCAGAGAAATGGACCATCTGTCTCACTCTTCCATGCTGTGCTACCACAGACACAAGTCGACCGCGCATCCCTGCTCTGGCTGTTGCATCTGGCTCCTTCATTTACATTTACCGCAACTTTCGTCCGCATTACAAGTTCACAGTCCCTGCGATCGAAATCGACGTGGAGGAGCTGAAAGTCTGGGAGGGACTCGCGAAGTGCTCGATCGAGATCCCTGCAGCACTCAATCAACTCACATCGATGAGGTAGTTTCATTGTAGGACGGCAGCTCTTGGAGGTCGAGCAAACTAACTCGAGCGTTTGCTGTTGATGTTCCACTAGAGGACTGGGTATTCGCATATCAGAGCGCTCACGCGGACTTCTCGCCATCGACGACATCGAGGAGCAAGCGGAGTACGTCACGAGGTTCATGGATGAGCCGCTCATCGAGCGATCCTGTGTGACCTGCATGACGTCGATCAACAAGAACATGGACGACAAGGACGCAGTCAGCTGGTACGCTCGTCGGATCTTTGCTTCATCAAATCTTGACAGCGCTGGGTCAACTTACCACACTGTTTTTCAGTCTTGTCGTCGCGACAGAGTCCATGGTGGTGTACATCCTGGATCCTCAGGGGACATCGATCATTCAACAGGTGAAAGTGCCTGGCATTCCGGTCGAGGTTGTGGCATGCGGGTTGTACGATGTGGAATGCCGTTTGGTCGTGACCACTCGAAATGGCTCAGTGTACACGATCAAAAATGGCGAGTTGCTGAAGACAGTGATCGAGTTGGAATCGCCACCTTGCGGGCTTCTTCAATTGGAGAAAAGCATTGTCATCGCATGCATGAACCGGAAGTTGACCTCGTATCATCTCAAGGGGAAGAAGAACTGGAGCTTGACCATGGCCGACGATATTGTGGCAATCGAATCGTTTAGCCTGCGACGAACGAAAGACACTCGCGGTGTACTGGTTGCGCTGCGCAATGGCGAAGTCATTCTGTACAACGAGAAAGTCAAGGTGTGCACTCTCAACTCCGATTCGCTGCTGACGGGTGTGATCTTTGGACAATACGGACGAGAAGAAGCCTCGCTGGTACTCGTCTCAAAGACTGGCGCGCTGACTCTCAAGATCCTCAAGCGAACGGCGAGTCTAGAGGTAAGCGACTTGCATGCTGAAGCAGTGGAGTCTGATGCTGGTGCTGAGTTGTGAAAAACGACGCTGGCGAATACGTTGCAGGCTATCTCGGAAGCTGCGGGACCACCTCCCGAACAAGGTTTGGCAAACGCTCACAGCGTCCTCTTGCATGCATGACTGACGACTGATCGCGTTTTGTGTTCCACCTGTCTTCTGCTAGATATCCCCCTCAACATCCCAAAGAAGACCAAACTGTATGTGGAGCAAACCCAGCGCGAAAGGGATCATGCGACAGAAATGCACCGCCACTTCCAGCGCGATTTGTGCAAGCTCCGACTGACAACGGCTCGTGCCTACGTGAAAATCATCAAAGATGGCCAGGTGAGGAGCTCTAGTCTCACGACACCGATGCTTGGGACTCATCAGTGCATCTATGTCTCGTAGGGACCTGTGTCGTATTCAACCGGCGCAGCGATCCGCCTGAACGCTCAAGTTCAAGGTATCGGTCCGTCGTTCCGCATCAAACTCAATGTCCAGGTACGTTGTGCACTTGCACGATGTGACTTTTCGAAACATAGAGCAGCGGAACCGATCTCTCGATGCTTTTGATACAATGGATAGAATGCTGGAACGAAAGCTGTGACGGATATCACCGTCGCGTACCACTACGATCACGAGCTATACCGCGTGCCGCAGAGTCTGCTGGTGATTCCCCTCGTCATTCCGGTTCGTGGACTGCAATCTATCATTCCACGCCATTGCCCATCTGATTGTGCGTGCCTGTGTGGATCGCATTTGCAGAACGTGCAATACACATACCTTTCCGACGTTGAGTGTGTCTCGGAAACAGGAGCAGCGGACAATGTGTACATCTTTGTCTGCGGCAAAGACAGGTGGGGCGACTGCTTTGGGGGAGAAAAGTGTCTCCGCTTTTGCAACAGACTCGTGATTTTGAGCTCACTTGTGTCCTCCATGCTGTCTGCATGCACTCAGCTGCATCCCGCTTGTGTCAGCAGTCGTGAATATGCCGCTCAGCGAACCAGATTTGTAAGCGTTCCGACTGTCACCGGCTCCAGATGTATTTTCCAACAGAGATGCACACCCGCCTCCATGTCAATACCGATCATCATAAAATGCGGAACTCTTTGCTTTGTTGTTTCTGACATTGTGCAAATCTGCTTGTCAGCACCAAAATGCGATCTGTCAATCCTCCATCTAATGTACTCATCCTGAACGATTAGTAAAAAGTTCCTAACCAGGGAAATGCTCACAATACCGGTTTCTGAACAGTACATCAATAAACCGGTATTGTACCGATATGCATACCGGTTCCATTGCAAACGTTCACTCTCTGCTTTCCTTTGCTTTTCCCGTTCAGCAAATCCGATACTTTTGAATCCTGACATCATGAGCGTGCTGCGACCCGAGGCGCTCAAGGTGGTCGCGCAGACTCTCGGCATCGACGACCTCAATGACGCCTGCGTGCGCGAGTTGCTCCCCGAGGTGGAGCTGCGCGTGCGCGAGATCATCCAGGACGCGCTCAAGTTCCGCAACCACTCGAAGCAAGCGTCGCTCGGCACGAACCACGTGAACCAGGCGCTCCAAGCGCGCAACGTCGAGGTACTGTACTGAGCGCTGTCTTGCTTTGACGAGGAGCTACGGTAGCGTGCTCACGCGAGCTGCGTCGTGTTACGTGTGTGTTTGCTTGTGTAACGCAGAGTTTGTACGGGTTCGGCGCACCTGGAGCGGTCAAGTACCGTCAGTGCGACGACCAGCCGAGTCTCTACTTTGCAGACGACGACGAAATCGAGCTCTCGGAGATCCTGAATGCGCCGCTGCCGCAGATCCCGATGCACCCTATGCTGAACATCCACTGGCTCGCTGTCGACGGCGTGCAGCCGATGATCCCAGAGAACGAATCGGTTGAAGACGACTCGAGTCGCCGCACGTCGATCAAGGACGACGCATTCGTGAACCAGGTGGACCGCAAACCTCTCGTGAAGCATGTGCTCACGGAGGAGATGCAGTTGTACTACACCAACATCACGGATGCGGTGAAAAGCGACGAGTTCGAGTCCCAGCGCGCTGCGTTCACGAGTCTCGCGAACGATCCGGGCATCCATCAGTTGCTGCCATACTTTTCGCGCTTTGTGTACGAAGAGGTGAGTTCTTGTCTGGTGATTTGTGCATGTGTGTGGCAGAGATACAGCTTTTTCTTGTGCTGGTCTTCGTGTGGTCATGTTTTCCATCTCTTTTCGGTGTGATGTGTGAACAGGTGAAGCATAGCAACCAAGACCTGTCGCTGCTCTTTTCCTTGATGCGTGTCTGCCGCTGCCTTCTCGTCAACCAGCATCTGCGCGTGGAGTTATACGTAGGATGTGCTTATGACTCGGTATCCTCCGAGGTGTTCCTTGCTAACACTTGTGCTTTCTGTGTTCACCAGCTTCATCAGCTGCTGCCTGCGATCTTGACGTGTGTGCTCGGCAAGCAGTTGTGCGAAAACCCGGCAGACGACCACTGGGCGTTGCGGAAGTACGCAGCGCACTTGGTGGCCCAGATCTGCGAGCGGTACGGAGAAACCTACGAAAACATTCAGCCTCGCGTGTCCAAAACGTATCACAAAGCGATCACAGACCCCTCCTGTCCTTTCACGACCCAGTATGGCGCTCTCTACGGTAAGGGATATGGTGCAGTGTTTGTATTTGTCGCTCGCTTTCGATGCTGACTTGCTGGAGCCATTCCTTTGTGTCTAGGCATGATGTACTTGGGTCCGTTGGTGATGGAAGGACTGCTGTTCCCGAATCTTGCGCAATACTACAACCGCCTGGAACCAGCACTTTCGTCGTCCAATCCCAACCTTGTCGAGCGACTTGAGGCGCAGAACTGTTTGGGCATCCTTGTGGTACGTGCGCGCACAGTCCATTGCATCAGGTGACTGCAGACTCCTGATCCCGATCGGATGATATGTTCTTCTTCTTTCCAGCACGCATCGGGGACGTACTTTTCGATGACAAAGACCATGGATCGCAGCAACTCGTCGTCGACGTTTTCGTCCACTGCGCTCAAAGATATCGTGGACTTATTATACGATGCATTTGGAGAAAGTCTGGTACCGTACATTCGTCAAGAGCAACCTGCCGCCATGCTGGATTTGTGCCTTTGAGAGGGTAAAGTGTGTGCATGCGGATGGAATCATCATACATTTACATTGACGATGCAAACACTCTGCCTGCAGTACACTGTTGTTTTGCTACGCTTGTGTCCGCGAGTTCTCCATGTGTGTGTGTTTGCTAGACATGCAGGATTTCTGCTTCTGCTATGGGATGTACTGCTTCTTCACACGGCAGACCGTCGACGGCAGCGTTGGGATGACAGGGGAACTTGTGGTCGGCGCTGGTGCATTCGTTGTCGGCGCAGCTGTGACCGGAGCGCTTGTGGTGACCACGACGGTGGAGACTGCTGGAGGCGAATACGCCTGGCCGAGTGCAGTCGCGAGAGCAGGATAGTCTGCGGCTTTGCTTGCTCGGTTCCACGTGTACAATCCAAAATACGTCTCCAAGTCGACTCCCATCGAGCTGTCATCCGGCGCTCGGTCGTAAAACATGAACCAGAACGCTTCGCCACCGCCACGGGACGGGTTCCAGTTGATGTAGGCATTGTAGAAGTTGCGCGAGTTTGCCAGACTGGGGACGTTCTTTGACGCATACTCTGGCGGTGTGCCTCCCGTGGGGAACCCAGTCTCCGTCAAGCGCACTTTCGCTGGTGGATACAAGTCCATCATCTTGTCCCAGATGCCGTTCAGGATCGCCAGTGGGTACTGGGAGTTGTAGTTGGCGTCGAAGAAAGGGTAGATGTTGACGCCAATGATGTCGCAGTTTGCCGCGAGCGCTGCGATCGCAGCACGATCCCCCAGCTCGATCCACTCGGTAGCGCGTTGCACGGTGCCGACGGGGACCACGCGACCCGTTTCCGCCTTGAGGCGAGCGCGAATCTCAGTGATGCGATCCGAGACTTCGTTTGCAGAGTACGGACCCGCAGGCGCGACGTTTTCGTTGCCAACGAGAATCGCTGCGATCGTGTCCGGGTAGTTTTTGACTGCTGCGATGGCGTCGTCCACTTGGTTTTTGTACCACGCTTCGTTGGTCATGTACACTCCGAGATACAGCTTGACCCCGTTGGCGGCTGCAGCGGGAGTCACCGGGACGCCGTAGTAACTCGTGTAGTACGTTCGCACGACCGAGAAGAAGTTCTTCATGATCGCGAAGTCGTTGTACATCGCTTCGCCGAGCTTCCCGACGTTCCCGGGTTTGCCGTTGAGTGGGTACTCTGGATTGTGGAAGGGCGAGTAGCAAGTGCCCTGCGTGACCTTCGAGAGTGCAGCAGCCTCATACTTGTCGTTTGCCTGGCGTTGTGCTTCTTCACGCATTTGCTCGCGGTAATCGTCCAGTTTCGGTGGTTTGTTACTGACGGGGTGAAGAGCATCCACCGATTGCATCGCCAAGAAGCAGAGAAGCACCGCGGGAAGCAGCAGCGAGGGAAACCCTTTTGGGTCTCGGAGCGATAATTGTTGTCGTCGCATACGGATACTTTGGAGAGCAGGCGAGCTACGGAGGCGGTGTGCAGGCAGGTGTCGACTGCGATTCTCCAATCTGGTGGGAAATCGAGAGTGGTCGTTGCAAGAGCGGAGAAACGAGTGCGGGGTTACAGACTCTCCAGCGATCTCGATCCAAATGCAGGTTCTTCGAAAGGTCACATGCATGCGATGCTGCATGCACGTTCGCTGAGTATGAGCGCTAACGGCTGATGGGAGAACGTTCCTGGACTCGGCATCTATTTGAGGAAAGTGATGTGCTGGCGTCTGAATGGAGCTCGTTGAAGCTAATGAAGGAGACAAATCCGCACGAGTCACGCAGGATCTGACTACACTAGAGGATCAGTCTGCATCTGGAATGCTCCCATAATTGACACAATTGACATGGTGGTGCACATTGCAAACGACTCGGTTTGCCACTGATAAGCTTTACAATCATCACCAACAGTCAAAACAACAATCTCGACCTTTGAGCACTTCTCCTTCTCATAAATGTCGATTAATTATTAATTATATACATTTAACTTTCGTTCGGTCTGTTCTTGATATTTTGCGATGGATCTACAATGTGTTCCTAGACAAACTTTATGTCTATGTTACTTTTTTCCTCTCCTGTTGCTGTGAGATCTCATAGAGTTTCTCTACAACCAACGAGATCTTGATCCGGTGAGACGGAGTTGATGCACACATCATCTCAATCAGAGTCCACTCATTGTCACTCATAGACTCCAGACGTTGCGGTAGTCTTCCTCTCCCCACATGATAACGAACGACTGCATCCTGCATCCCGCCCCATGGTGGTTCTCCACTCACTGCTTCCAGAATACACATGCCGAACGAATAGATGTCCGATGCAACAGTCAATCTTTCACCACGCAAATACTCCGGCGACTTCCACTGCACCGCACCCATCTGCTTCGCATCAACCTTCACCTCTGCGCTGTTGGGAATGCAACTCATCCCGAAGTCAGTAATCTTTGCTTCTCCGTCACCGCAAATCAGAATATTGTCACATCTCAAATCGTTGTGGACGATGTTCTGCTCGTGCAAGTACTGCAGTCCAAGCGCAGCCTGATACAGCTTGTGCCATGTCGTGTCGCTGTTGTCGTCTCGCTTCAAGAACTCACCAAGCGTCCCATTTTCTGCATACTCGCATGCAAAATAGCGCTTTCCAATGTGACACGCTCCAAAGAGTCTGATCACATGCGGATGATTGAGAGGGAACCACACGCGCAACTCGTGGAGAAACATATCGCGATTGTACTCGTCTCCATCGGATTCGTACCCCATGAATTTGACCACCACAGACGTTCCGAGCCACGTGGCTTTGTACACTTCACCAAACGCTCCGACACCAATGGGATCCCAACAGTTGTACCTGATCTCGTGAAATGGTATGAACCACGATGGATATTTGGTCTTCCTTTGCGAATCCGTGTCGATCGCGTCCAAGTCAAGTCTCTTGAAGTTCTGATTCAGCGTTTCCGTATCAAATCGGTCAATTTTCATCTCTCTGGTCGACTCTGGATGTTGTATACCTTCATGTTGCACTCTCGCGACCCCACCTTGGAGCGTTTCGATATCCGTGTCACGAACCGCGGCTTGTCCTTTCCAGTTATGAATCGGATCGATATTGGAAACCGAAAGTAACTCGAGAATGTCGTCGATATCTCGATGGAACAAGTCGTTTTGCAACCAAACTCTTTGACTTTTCGCTCGTTGAAGAACTGAGTATTCACTGACAGAGATGCGCAGGAAGCGATGAAGACGGAGCAGCAACTGGCAGTAGTTCGCCACCACAAAATCATGCGGTAACATGTGCTTTCGCTTCAGTAATGCATACACATCACGCAGTCGATCGAAGATATGTATCACAGAATCATGGGAGTCAACACAATTTCTGCACTTCCACTCCAGTTTATCCAAATAATCGCACATTGTAGAAGCAAATTCTTTAAAGACATGGCCTTCAAGATCAAAGGATTTGCTTCCAGAGATGTCTTCTGATTTCCCCCACTTTGCTGCATCCTTGAGATCACTCTTCTTCTCAGCAAAATTCTTCAAATGTTGAATCACCTTTGCCAAACTCATTCGTTTAGATGGGTGACCATACCACATTTTCATCAACAAGCTCTTGTGGTTCTTGCTGATTCTCTCAGGAATATCGAGTCGGTAACCGCTTGCCACTTTGGAAGCAACAACGTCATCACTCTCATCGATCCAAGGTATTTTCCCCGTCATCGCTTCGTAAATGCACATCCCAAGCGAGTACACATTGGATGCCACCGATGGTTTGGCACCGCGTATGCACTCGGGGGATTGCCAACGCACTCCTTGTAGCCCACTCGGCGATGCTTCTGGTGACGCACCAATACCAAACCCGTTGATCTTCGCTGAACCATCTGTGCCGATCCAGATATGCTCACACTGAAGAACGTCAAGAACAACGCCTCGTTCGTGAAGGTACTTGAGACCGAGCGCAGCTTCATACAGCTTTTGCCACAGTAAATGACGATCACCATCTGCAAATAAATACTCCCGTAGATTTGTGTGGGTCACATTCTCGAACACTGCTATATACGGCGGTCGCAGATGCGATGCACCAAACAGCTTCACCACGTTCGGGTGACTCAAGGACACCCATCGATTCACATCTTCAATGAAGCTGTCTTGCGCCATTCGGAACTCGCTGACCATAACGATAGAGTTCGACCACTGCGCGCGAACTGCTCTCCTCATTTTTGCGCTCGCAATGCTTCCCTCGTGAGCAACGTCCAATTTGTGGAGCGGTATGAACCAAGCTGGAACGGAGTCTGCGTTAACAGTGGACACTTGTAGCATTTTGTCTAATGCGTACATCAACAGCTGCAGCATTTCGGGACTGCATTTATCGCCATGCGCACTCACTTCGTGCTGAAGGAGTGATATCGCCTCGACTTGGGCTGCTTCATCTTGCAAACTTGACTTGAGACGTATGTCGTCATCAATCGCTTTCTGAAATTCTTCAAGCAGACTGATTTGATCACTTTCAAATCTCGACACCCAGTCAGTGTGCATCGAATCCACTGTAGTCAGCTTGATACTTCGCTGCAAAAACGTGATCTCGGTGTGGACATCATGAAGCTGATTCGCAATGTTTCGACTGGCAACAAGACGCGAGTACACGCTGCTGGTCGCACACAACGTCTTCAGCCTCACAAAGCGGTATATGATCATGATGTACTGCTGCATCACAGCTCGCCACAAGTCTTCGTCTTTTTGAAACTGAGCATACATCTCAGCGAGACGATTCACAACGCCTCCCCACAATGCTTGGAACTCGTGCGTTTCCTGACCGTACTCTCTCAGTGTATGTAGACTCGCAGCAACAAGCGAAACTTGAGTATCTGGAGTACAATCGGGATCTACACACCCACCTTCCACGAGCAGGGTTACAGTGTCCAAGTTCCCCCACCTGGCAGCACAAATCAGGAGTGTGTCCCCGTTGGCAGCTCGAACATGTGGGGACGCTCCAGCTTGAATGAGGGTTTCCACAATATGGAAATTTCCAGATGACGCAGCTGCAAGCAAAGGCGTTTCTCCGGCAGCATTCATTGCAGAGAGCGAAGCGTTGCTCTTGAGTAGCGTTGACACAACTTGCAAGTGACCATCTCGGCATGCAGCAATCAATGGCGTGTTTCCTTTTGCATCCGACACATCAGGCTGAACTCCGTTTGACAGGAATAGATCCACAAGATGTGCGTGTCCACAGCGCGAAGCAATATACAAGGGAGTCTCTCCATCATCGTTTGGCATATCCACTTTCGCGTTGATCTCCAGCAATGCAATGACAGCATCCATGTGACCATTGTGAGTTGCTATTGATAATGGTGTCACTCCTTTGGCATCAGACGCTTCAATGTTCGCGCTTCTGTCACTTAGAAGAGATATGACTTCCTCGTGACCATTCTTGGCGGCAAGCAAAAGCGCAGTTACACCATCAGCGGTTGTCATCTCCACTTGCGCGCCGAACTCGAGCAACAGTGCTACGACGTCCACATGACCATTCTGAGACGCCACGTGCAGCGGAGTCAGTCCAGTCCTATTCGAGATGTGGACATTCGCGTGATGTTGAAGCAACACGCAGGCGACTTCTGCGTGACCTTTCGAGGCAGCAACGAAGAGCGGGGTCGCTCCATGCGTGTTTGCCATGTCCACTTTTGCCTTCTTCTTGAGCAGTGCGGTGGCGACTTCTGCGTGACCATTCTCCGCAGCAATGTGTAGCGCAGAAGCTCCTTCACTATTTACCATGTCCACGCTTGTGGTTTTCTCGAGCAGAGCAGCGACAACGTCGACGTGGCCATTTCTAGCTGCAAAGAGCAGCGGAGTCATTCCATTTGCGTCCGCCATCTCCACTTGAGCGTTGTTTTTCAGCAGCGAGGCAACGACATCGACATGACCTTCTCGAGCAGCGATACAAAAGAGCTTCACTTGTTCAGCATCTGTCATCTTCACCTTCACATTGGACTCAAGGAACACAGCAACAACGACGACGTGACCATTTCGAACTGCAATCTGATGCGGAGTCACTCCATTGAAATCTGTGGCGTCTACATCTGCATTCCTCGCAATCAAGATGGCAACAACAACTGCGTGACCATTCTCAGCAGCAACGAACAGTGGGGTTGCACCGTCAGAGTTTTCCAGGTTCAAATCAGCATTTTCCTGGAGCAGAATGACTGCGACATCCGCATGGCCACTCTCAGCAGCACAGTGCAGCGCAGTCGCTCCCTCCCGATCAGCCATGTCCACTGCTGCGTTCTTCATGACCAATTCACGGACGACATCTCCGTGTCCATTCCGAGCAGCAGCACTCAAAGGAGCGGCTCCATCAGCGTCGACCATGTCCACATCCGCTTCATTATCGAGCAGCACAGAAACAACATCGACGTGTCCATTCTGGGCAGCAAGGAGGAGCGGAGTTATTCCGAACAAATTCCTGGAGTTCACGTTCGCGCGCTTCTCCAGCAAGGCGGAGACCACTTCTGCGTGTCCATTCTGGGCAGCAGCACTCAAAGGAGTGGCTCCATCAGAGTCGACCAAGTCCACATCAGCTTCATTTTCGAGCAGCACAGAAACAACATCGACGTGTCCATTCTGTGCGGCAAGAAGGAGCGGAGTCATCCCACTAAAATTCCTGGTGTCCACGTTCGCGTCATTCTTCAGCAAGGCGGAGACCAGTTCTACGTGTCCATTCTGAGCAGCATGGAGGAGCGGAGTCATTCCATCAGCGTCAGCCGAGTCCACTCTCGCATTTTTCTCAAGCAAGAGGGCGACGACATCCACAAATCCATGTGCTGCAGCGCAGCATAGCGGAGTAAGACCGTCTTTATTCCCCTCATCCACTCTTGCGCCGTGAGATAAGAGAATCCTTGCCACGTTGAGCTGTCCACTTCTTGCGGCTGTCATCAGCGGGGTATCGCCATCAACGGTTTGAGTTTTCGCCAGGTCGGCATTGTCGATAAGTAGTGCGAACACCACATCTGTATCGCCATTTCGACACGCTTGATGCATCGCTTGCACGGCATGATCGTGCGTCTTGTCTTCTTCCATCGTTGCTTATCTGCGCGGTTGAGTGGTAATTCTCGAATATCGGTCCCTGATTTCTTTCTTCTCCTGTTCCCTCGCACTTTTGGTACCTCGAGTCTGGTACCTAGCACATTAGGTACCTCTCTCATTGACTACCTGAAATCGATCGACAAATACAGAAAACAGGGAAGGTGGACGATAGGGTCAATGCGATTCTGCTGGAGAGACAAGGATATTATTACAAAGAATAGCAGATGTTGTAGTGAAAAGCAACCAGCATCGTAAGAAAGACTTGCAGTGATGTACTCAACAACCACTGCAGTCCGTCCGCTTGCTCTTTGCTTCCTGCAGCATCGACGTTTTCGTAGTCTGGAGAAGAAGGAGTAGAAGGGCAAAAGTGTGTCGTACGAGTCAACGCTCGCTTATATCCGAAAGTGGACAAAGTACGCTGATCCGTATTTCCGAATAAAAACCACGAAAGAGCATAACCTCGCTTGTTTCCGACAAACACTCGATATATCTAAAATATTGAATAAAAAGAGACTTTGAAACATTCGAAAAGATAACCCAACCTAGTACGTTCGCGCTAATTTCCGAATGAAAAACTCAGAAAATGTGCCGAACTTAAGGAATGCATCTTACATTCATCAAGATAATTATTTCTGACGATTCCAACTGTGATTATGGGCAGTTTTCGCACTGACTTTATCCAATTCGATACTTTGAAGTACTATGTTGTGTTTGCTATCTTTTTTGGTCGCTTGCTATCAATCAATTACAAAAGTGATCCAAGATGCAATTGTACAAATATAGAATCATTTTGTGAGCAAGAGAAAATGATACGAAATGGGAATGCTTGAGTACTTGTTTCTCTCGTGGGGAACCGGAATGTTTTATAAATATGATTCATTTACTCTCTCTGATGGGAGCAAGAAGTGTCAATCACTCGAAAATGAGGCAGACATGCATTTCCAAATGTCCGCAATGAAAAATGCATGTGTCGATGCCATTCAAGGACGAGATATGTGTCGACTGCATAAGTGAGTTAGGGAAGTGGATGGAGCAAGTGGAGTCTTTTTCTTTCACTATTCACTAGCATCCGCAGTTGCTCGTCCATTCTCGAAATCAGCATGAAACCGCAGAAAGAGGATACGAAATACTCAAGCATGTGGTTGCAGTTTTCGCACATTCTCTTCATCTGAAGAAATGGGTGATATGAAACGAGCATGATAAAAACAATCACTTTCCCAAACGAGAAACGATCTGTTAAGGGAAAACAGGTTTGGCATCCATCATCCAAACGGGTCAACCCGCGTCATTCGCATTCCCATACATCCCAAACGGGTTTTGCAAAAAATGGGTCACCACTACCATCCACAACTTCAAGATTCCATCTAATATGGAGCACAACGGAATGACCATCACTCTGGAATCAGTGAAACCATCAGCGTACTTTACTCCTTTTCGGAAATAAGCGGGCATTGACGCTCACGACACAAATTTTTGCTCAGAACCGATAAGAACAATGCCAGATGGTGCATGCGCCTGAAACGTTCCAGCAACTTGCAGCAAAATATCTTCCATTTTGTTTATTCCAAACAGCATCCGCTTTCCTTTTCTTCCACCCTTCCACGTGCTTTCCTTCATCACCAGAAGGAGCTCACCAAAAAAAAGAAAGAAAGAAAAAGCAGCGCAACGAAATACATCACTTTCATTTCCAAACCGACTCCCCCAGAAGCCAAAGCACCTCCACGATGATCCATGCAACCACCGTTCGCGTCTTGCGTCATGGCAGCGACGATGACGACTCTTTCTTGTAAGTGTGGATGCACTGGTTCGTTCTCGAATGTGCCACGACTGACGATTGCTTCGGTTGTGTCGCTACAGAACGCCTGAACGTAAAGCGGAATCCGCGAAACCCGTTGCGCGGGGAACGCAGCAGGGGAAACGCGTCCGCGCCGGACCACTTCTACCGTTCTTGAGCGACTTCTCCAGTGAAGACGCACGGAAATCGTTTGATCTGCACGATGCCGAGTTTTCGAGCACGAAGAAGGCGAAGCGCAAGCACTCGGCGAGTTTCTAGATGCAGCAGCAGCGACCACTCGGCTCAGCATCGTTCCAGTATTTATCCCGCTCAGCCTTGTGGTCACGAGCAAGCAACGCCACATCTTTTGTGGTCGTCATGGTGGAGCACCTATGCTGCCTCCAAGCTCAACGATGCGTGGCATCTGTAACCGTCCAGAGAATCGCGCACTCGGACTCCCAATGTTGCCAACAGCGAGCGCACAGACTGCTGCGCCTTCAGGCAATCTACTGGAGCTGCACGCGACATGGACCTCCTAGACGCTCGCTTTTGCGAATGTAAGATCGTCCTGAAGAAGGATGTTTTATGATGATGATCGGTAGAACTGAGTATGCCTTCATCCATCGAGCACGTGTCCGAATCCGCTTCTCTCTGCATTACATTTGTAGCGACATACAATCAAGAAGAAAAGCGATGGAAAACCTTCCAACAACACACATAACGGAAATGTAATTATTATATAATACTACGAAAGTGAACTTGCTTGTGCTAGAAAACGACAACGTCGCATCCACGTTTGTCGCTTTCCTTCTCTATCGGATGACCCATTCGGTGTGGTGGTTGGATTAATTCTCCATGTCTTCGACCGCTTCCTCATCGTCTTCGTTGTCCTTACCCTCGGCCTCCATCTTGTCGATGTCTTCCTGGGTGATCAAACCGCTCTTCAGCAACTTCGCCTTCTCGGCGTCAATGACGATTCGTCGGCGCTTCGAGTCCTTTTGCTGCTTCTTCTTGGACGGACGGTGCTTGCGCAACACCGTGCGCTTGCCCTTCTCGATCGTCGTCACTTTCTTCTGGTTGCGCACTTCGGCGCGCTTCTTCTTGTGGAGCTTCACTTTCTTCTTGTTGTTCGTTTGCACCGACTGTCCGTTGTACCCCATCTTGTCTTTGTGTGTAAATAGGTGCGTGCTCTCACGAACAAATGCTTCGCTTGCTGCTGCTGTTGGTGTCGATGGCAATGACGCTATTGACTGCAAAAGAGTGAAGCGCTTTTCCAAAAAGGCAGAAAAAGTCGAGTCAAATCATTGGTGGCAAATCGGATGGTACACTGAGTGGTACAATCGCACTTACACGACACAACCGAACCTAGCGAAACGATGAACTGTACGACAGGAGCACTATTTGTGTGTGAGAGAAAATGAGCAAAATGCTGCACCAAATGGAATGCATTTGAAGTGTGTTTTCGAGGCGAGGATTGAGGTCGCGTTCGTTGATCGTATCGCCGTTCTAGCCATCTCACTTGCAAACGCATATCGATACAGCACATATGCACTATGGACATTGGTGCACAACGCGTTCTGCAACCGCGGTTCATGATGGTAGTGGTGCATTTTGGACAACTTGCAAACTTGGACAGATTCACAAAGCAATCAACACCAACCACCACATCTACGTAGACCGACAAGAAGACTGTACACGTGCTGGTCGGAGTTTGTATTATCTTGTATTTGCACCTCTACTCGTCGGAAAAAGAAAAAAAAGACTGTGTCGGAAGGACCCTCGATCGAGCAAGCTACCCTGAACACAAAGCGTTGTCGTCGCTGCATCCTTCTTCCTGCTTTTGTTTCCCCTTCGTCACCACTGCTCATCCAATCTCTCTCGTTGACTCGGACTGCGTTGCTTACTTCTTCGAACGCTTGCCTGCTCCCTTCTTTGGGATCGACTTGCCTCGTCGCTTCATTTGGTCCAATTTGCCTAGTCGTTCCGCGTTGAGGATCTCAAAGTTGGGGTCGTCGCCACCAAAGCGCAATTGGATCGGCTTGTTGAACCATTGCACGATCTTGTCGCCCTTGAGCTGCTTGCTGATCACCTTGTTGCCCGACGCCACGTGGCGCTGCGGCAGCCGCTGGAAGATCTTGCGTCCGAGGTCCGCGAGTTGCTGGGTCGACGCCATCGCTGCTGCTTGAATGCTTCAGTGTCGCGCTCGTTGCTTCGCTTTGTGCTGTTTGTTTCCGTCGCCATTGATTCAATCGCATTTTTAGCCAATCATGACGAGTCTTGTCTGCCTATTTTTGTATTGCATGAACCATTCATGCCCGTATTGTGTTGCATTGCTCAAAGTGGCCGGCTATACTCGTAATATCGAGGAAAGTGCATCATCAGACAAAAAAGCGAGCGACATTCCGCTATTATTGACCGAAGAAACACTCACAAGCGAGCAGCATGTGCCACGGGTGTGTGTGCAAGATCGGTCCGTCGCTCTTGGCGTCGGACCTCTCGTGTCTCAAGGACGAAGCGCTGAAGGTCGTCAACGCTGGCGCCGACTACCTGCACTTGGACGTCATGGACGGCCATTTCGTGCCCAACATCTCGTGGGGACCGCCGGTGATCAAGTCGCTGCGTCCGCACACCAAGGCGTTCTTCGACTGCCACATGATGGTCTCGAAGCCCGAGCAGTGGGTCTCGGACATCGCCGACGCGGGCGGCGACCAGTTCACGTTCCACTTGGAAGCGACGTCGGACCCCTTGGCGCTCATCCAGCAAATCCGCGACGCGAACATGAAAGTCGGCATCGCGATCAAACCTGGCACCCCCGTCGACGATGTGCTGCCGTTCGTGGAAAAAGTCGACATGGTGCTCGTGATGACGGTGGAGCCTGGTTTCGGCGGCCAGACGTTCATGGAAGACATGATGCCGAAGGTGGCCGCGCTGCGCAAGGCGTTCCCTACTTTGGACATCGAGGTCGATGGCGGTCTGGGTCCATCAACCATCGATGCTGCTGCGAGAGCGGGTGCCAACATGATTGTCGCGGGGAGCTCTGTGTTCAAGGCGTCGGATCCGGCTGCGGCGATCCTCGACATGCGCCACAGCGTGGAAAAGCTGGGGAATGGGAAAAGCGACGATGAGTTGACCAAGCTGCAATAGAAATGGGAGGCAATTCCGAGAAGCGACATCGCTGAAGGAGCTTCCATGACCAATTTTGTGTGAATGCCAAGAGAGATTACTTCCGCTATGCACCTCACCACGATCGACAACGATAAATACACAAAGAATGTCACCCACGACCACGTTCAAATGAAAGGAAAAATGCATTCTTATGAATAATTGATGTGTGTTGTGTGTTGGTGTGTCGGACGGACTACGCGCTCTATTCTTCATCCCACAGGTCTATTTACATATCTTCATCTTCATCGGCGTCTTCGGCAGCGTTCACACTGGCATCCGCCAAGCGCTCGTACTTGCCCTTGGACCACGAGCTGAGCATCACGAGCTTGAACTCCGCCATCTTGCGGTCAAAGTGAACAAGCAGCTTGCACTGCTCTGGTGTGAGCGTCTGCCCTTCTTTGCAAATGGTGTAGTCCTGGTTGAGCACGACCGCACCCTTCTTCAAGTCCACCGGCAGACCCAGACCACGCAGGGATTCCACCATCGAACCAATGAATTGAGGCAATGGTCCTTGCGCCACCTTGACGGTCTCTGTGGCCACGAAACCTGAACGCGCAAAGTCGGTTTCCGACAACTTGCCAAAGTACTCCAGCACCTCGTCCTTCGTCTTGTCGGTGAAAAGCAGACCAACGTTGCCGTTCAAGTCGCGCGAGATCTTCGACAGGTCGTCCGCGTATTCTTCTTCGACGGTTCGACCCAAAGCCACCTTCATCACCTTGTTCTTGCCGAGGAAAAATCTGCGCGTCCACAGTGCATCACACAGTTAGCACCAGCAATGGAATGCCACCACCACACTCCACAGAACAAACACAAAGACATACCTGCTGTCACGGAAGTCCATACGCACTTCCTTAAAGTGGTTGGTGCGCATGTTCACGAACGAGAACGCAAACACCGTCGCATAGTTGTCCACGGCTTCGCGCACGGACTCGACGACCTTTTGCTTCAAGTCGGAGGTCTTCTTGTCGACCTTCGTCAACGCCTTCGTACGCTGTCGCTTGGATTTAGGCATCGTGCGGCTTGTCTTTCCTGCTGCTTGCTTGTTAAAGTGCTGCCGCCAATTGCTCCTGCAGCGTTTCGCGTCCTTACTTTCTCACTCGCAGCTCGATGTCTGTCACGGCAGCCTCCACCAACCAAATCTCGAGTCGCATTTCACTCGGCATTCTAGCGAATCAGGCGTCTGTGTATGGATGAACTCTCCCATGATTCGCTGAAATGATTTTTAGGGAGGAATGATTGGAAGAAATTGTGATATAGAAGCGCCGCCACCAATCATCGCACCTAATTCTGCGGTCGCGAGGGGGTCCAATTACGACGCGCGGCTCAAGCGACCAGCAAAGCACGGAGCAAGAAGAAGACGAAGGGAAAGCATGGCTTGGGGACTACCAGCGCCTGTGGCGGCCGCCAAGGTCAGCACCAGCGCGACCACCAGCACGGTCACCACGACCACGACCACCGTCGTGAACGGCGCGATCTCGACGTCGACGTCGACGTCCGCGTCGACCTACACCGAGAACGCCGACGCCATTGATATCTTTGAGGGTGTGACTCCCGTCGAGAAAGTGCA
>JAASGH010000196.1:0-33427 GCA_023334155.1 Globisporangium heterothallicum
GACATCGTGGCTCAGATCGCTGGCGCGAAAGTGCGCTTGGACGAGGGAGAAACAAGTGCGATCGTAGAGGTGGAAGGCATTGGCTTCGTGCCGTAGACATGCTCCTCTCTTTTCTTTTCCTAATAGAACGTGTGTTTCCCCCATTTGCAGTGACAACCTTACCCGTAGCTGCTCGCTTCGAGGTGCAGCGATGCTGTCCCTCAAGCGATGTGTGTCAACGAATAGTTGCGCGCTGATTGGCATAAAGTGAATAACTGCATTCCCACATAATCGTACAAGATTGGCTGAATGCGAGTTTGTGAAAAGACCCAAGTCCATCATCGACACGCACGGTTGTTGATGCATGTGCTGCCAGTGGTCCTCCGAGCCACCAAACAGCCAATACGAAAAACTAGACACTATTGCAGCACATCGAATGGAGCGCCTTACTGCTGCAGTAAGCGTTTCCGAGAGCTACTGTTACTCCCTGTCTTTGTGCCAGTGCTTGACGCTAGCTTCCGACTTTGGTAACGTCGAAAGAGACGAGGGACTTCTGCAATCGCGTCCGCAAACACGCGATGGTTCGTGCGCATTTCGTCAATGGCGTCTTTGTACGGCTTCAAGCGTCCATCCATCTCGATCAGCTCTTTGATCCCGAACCCGGCGGCCACCAGCACCCCGATGATCACCAGTGCAGAGAATGCAATCGACAGCTTCCCCGTCAAGTTGAGCACCATGGCGATCTCGGCTTCCTTGGCCGCGATTTGGGCCGCATTCAAACTGACACTCCCGCCTGCCATCGCCAGGATGTACACTTCCAGACCTTCATTCACTTTCTCACAGACCGGACGCAGCACGGAGCCAGTGACAATGCTGAGGAACGAAATGGAGCTGTCGGTGATCTTCACTTTCAGTCGCGACGTGGACTTGCGCATGCTGGCACCAAACTTCTTTGCGGCGTCGCTGGGCGAGAGGGGGGACACGGACGCATCGCGCACATAGCGCAACAAGGCAGCGAACCCACTGCTATTCGTGATCGTGATCACCTCGGTCACGGCCTTGGGGATCGCGTCGACATCAAAGAGGCTCTTCTGCGAGTACGCCATGAGCGCCGCAAGCAGCACGAAGTACGCGGCATTGGCTTTCTCTTCGCCGAACTTGTCCTTGAGCAAATTTGCCACGGGCACCATCGTCGAGGCGATGCGCGTCACCGCATTCTCCGCCGTGCGTGCCTCAATCTGCTCTTTGCTGTCGTACAGCATGGTCTCGACGTGCTTGAGCGCCTTCTCGCCCTCGACCTTGCAGCCGATCGACGCGCCTGCGGCACTCACGGAGACGGCGCCTGCGCACCAGCCAACTGGGTTCCAAAAGTTGAGCGCTGCGACCACTGCCGGCGCCGTGTTGGCGACGTTCAACCCGGCCGACGCCTGGAGCAGTCGCTGGGCATACGCCAGCTGATCGTTGACGGCACCGAGGTGCTCGTCCACAATGCGCATGTATTCGGCGACGGCGACGTTGTCCAGCGCATTCATCGCGTCGCAATGAGCCTCCAGTGCGTCCAGCATGTCATGACCAAACGCCGAGAAACCCGCTTTCTTGTCGTACATGGAGCGGAACAGTTCCGCCCAGTGCGCGGCGAGCGCTGGGATATCGTCCGCGTCCTTGATGGATTTCCAAAAGTTGAGCTTCATTGTCTTGCTGCAGTAGTGGCTGGATGCCTTCGACTCTTGTCTTGCAAAGTCAAATTGGATTTGTGTGGGGTTGTTTGGCAAAGCTGCTTTTGAAATGGACAGCGAGGTGGGGGAAGGATGTCTATCGGTGAAGAAGCTTCTCGTACCTCCACTCGCCACTCTTTGCGTGCACAGGATCGTTCCTTTGGCATGCACGCCACCTACCTTCTCCTCCTCTTCTTCAACAACCATCCACACTTCGCAGTCGTCACACCATCGTGCATTTCGTTTTCCTCGAGACATTTGTTGTTGTCGGATCCTGGTGATGCGTTAGCCGATGCTCCCGTTAATCGGTGGGAATGCAATCGTGCAAGCGTTTCAACAGCGTTTTCGCTCTGGTACTTGATATTTCTATAAACCGAGTGCATCGAGTTAGGAAAATGCAGCACCTGATTTATTTCTTCCTCTTTCAAACTCACTCTCAGGCAGGAATGATTGCGCATTGAAGCTCTTTTTTGGTTGTGGGGTATAAATGGCTTGCAGTATCGACTGGTGGGATGCGCAAGCAAGCGCGACGATGGATGCTCGATGCGAGTGACGACTTTGAACTGCAGTCGCATGTTCTTGACGCTGTGATGGTCGGAACCCAACACGAGCGTTCTCTTTGGATACGCAGACTCCCTTCACCACGCATCGCAAATGCAACGTAAATGGTGGATTGGATGGAGGATTCTTCTCAATGTAAACTGAACGATCACATGGATTTGGTCAGAACCACACACGCCAACAGCACGAAGGTTCATCTTACTCCTTTTCACTTCAACGCACTCTGAATATGCAAATGCGTCGGATCTCGGACAAGCAACTAGTAGCGTTGCTGCTACGCGATTGCAATGGAGCTCGAGCGCTTCCCTGCAAACGTGGCCACGTTGTAGCGGCGAAGCAACCTCGGGACCTCCTCGATCGCTTCCGCAAATACGCGATGGTTGGTGCGCACTTCGTCAATGGCATCCTTGTAGGGCTTTAGCCGTTTGTCCATTTCGACAAGCTCGGCGATGCCAAAGCCCGCGGAAACAAGTGCCCCGATGATCGCCAATGCTGCGAATGCGATCGACAGCTTTCCCGTCAGTTGGAACACCATGGCGACCTGGGATTCCTTGGCCGCGATCTGTGCCGCGTCCCACTGCAGACTGCCTCTTGCCATGGCCATGATGAGAACTTCAAGCCCTTTGTCGACTTTCTTGCAGATTGGTTTCAGCACGCAGCCCGCGATAATGGTGAGCGACGAAATGGAGCTGTCAGTGACAGCGACTTTCAGTCTCGACATGGAATCGAGCATGCTGGCTCCAAATTTTTCTGCAGCGTCGCTGGGCGTGAGCGGAGACAGGGAGGCATCCCGCACGTAGCGCAACAATGTAGGGAACTCGCTGCTGGTGGCTACATTGATCAGCTCGGTCACAACGTCAGGGATCGCTTCGAGATCAAAGAGTTTTCTCTTTGAGTGCGCCATCAGCGCTCCCAACAGCACAAAGTACGCGGCATTGGCTTTCTCTTCGCCGAACTTGCCCTTGAGCAGATTTGCGATGGGCAGCATCGTGGACGAGGTGCGTGTAATCGCGTTCCCACAGGTCCGTTCTTCAATCACACGCGGACAGTCGCAGATCATGCTCTCCACTTCCTTCAACGCGCTCTCGCCACCGACTTTGCAGCCGATTGACGCTCCCGCGGCACTCACGGATACCGCACCAGCGAACCAGCCCACAGGGTTCCAGAGATTTGTAGCCGCTATCACTGCTGGCGCGGTGTTGGCGACGTTCAACCCGGCCGATGCTTCGAGCAGGCACCGTGCGTGGGCGAGCTGCTTGTTTACGACACCGATCTGATCCTCGACAACGCGCATGTAGTCCGAGACGGCGCCACCATTCAGCGCATTCATCGCATCGCAGTGGGCTTCCAGCGCGGTCATCATCTCCACGCCAAACGTGGTGAACCTAGCTCGTTCGTGCTGCATCGAGCGGAACAGTTCTGCCCAATTCGCTGCGAGCACAGGAACATCGTCCACATCCTTGATGGAGTCCCAGAGCGTGATCTTCATTGACTTGCGTGACGGAGCTCGGTTCGATCAGAGGCGCACGGAGCAAGCAAGGGTATTGGATGTCGAATTGGCGAGGAAATGGGTTCTCGAAGCAGCAGAAGCGGTGGTTGCCTCGACTTGTGGATGGTGAAGTGGAAATGGAGTTGTGGCAGGTCGCTGGTGGAATGGAGAGCGAGCTCGGAGTGTGTCGATACTCGGGTTTGCTTCCATCCCTCTCTTTCAGTATCCAAGGATCTGGATTCCTGAAGAATCCTGATCGAGCGAGGTAGCCGATGGTTCCGTTAACCGATAGGAGAACCCAGTCTCCTCATCTCGTGATGCTTTGAAGCTGCACATCACGAAATTTCTGCTCCTGTGTTTACCAACAACCGTGTAACCCGGTGCCATCTCTCTCTCACTCAGCAACCATTTTCTCGGATTCTTCTCAGCACAGACTTTCTTCTTCCTCCTACGAAAGAAGGGAAAAGATATGGCCACTTGCGAAGACCGGAGGAACCCAATGCTGTATCGACACGCTCCTCCTCTTGTGACTCTGCTGCCTCCCATGAGTACACTTGCGTCAGAAAATGCAGTTCTCTCCGAGATGCAACAGAAAAATTCATGGATCTGAACGCCAGTCAAAATCCCACGTTGCAGCGAGATACGTGCACATGCGCATTCTATTCAAAAGGGTGGTGATCCTACGATAGGTTTCTTCTGCTGGTGATGAGCCCCACGTCCCTATATCTATCAGCTACAAAGCACGCTCCCTCGGACTTCGTGGTCGCACAGTGCTGCTGCGTCTATCTCTTCTTCGTCTGTTTCCCTTGGAAGTCTTTCTTGTAGGTCGCGAGATCCATGCTGTTTGCGATCGTACTCGCCTGAGCCACGCCGCGATGCAGGTACAGCCGCAACAGCTCGTTCACGTACTCGAGCAAGTCGGGCATCGCGTCTTGCTCCTCCGGGTTGAATCTGCCCAATACAAACTTGTCCATCGCCGTCCCCGACGGCGCACCCGTGTTGCCGCCAATGAACCACTGTGGAGCTCCCACGCCGATCTTGAGGCGCGCAAAGCGCTCGGTGCTGACGCATTTGATGATGTCTTTGATGCCATTCTGTCCCCCTGGTCCACCTTTCGACTTGAAACGACAGGTGCCAAACGGGAGCGCGACGTCGTCGGTGACGACCAGCAGCTCGTCTTGACGGTTGAGTGCGAGCGCGTTCTTCTTGAGCCGCCAGTGGTGCGCGTTCATAAACGTCTTGACCGCCACCCCCGAGCGGTTCATGTAGGTCGTCGGGAGCAGCAGAGCGACGTTCACATCCGGGTGCGGGACTCCTTCTTCGAGCGTCTTGTCTTTCCTTCGCTTCGACGAGCGATTCACGAGATCGTCGACGCGATGCGTGTATACCACGGGACCTTCGTCGACATCCTGCTGGAACGAGATCGCAAACCGCGCGACGTCGCCGTGATTGCTCGCTTCATGCTGGAGTTCTAGCTTCTTGCCCTAGAAAAAGCGCATAGATAGATACGATCTCAGCACTACAGCAATGCCAGCCTGTGCGTCAATCTCGCACACGATCGTCGGAGCGTACGTGGTGGTGGTTGACGTCTTTCTTACCAGCACTTGGTGGGTGTACGAGTCGAGGAAATGCGTCACGGCCATGCTGCCAATGTTGTGGCTGAACACAACGCAACCAGGCACACACACACACACAGGTCAGTACCGTATTGACAGGTGCATATACTCGCACAGAGTGAGACGAACGCACCGCGTCTTGGCGAATTTCTCACCCGGGTTGCCAAGCCCAACGATCAGTTTGCGCACGTTTTCATACTTTGCCACTGTGGACGGCGACGCAGAAGAGTCAGCAGACGAAGTGCAGAACGAGTGCGCTGCTGGAAGTGACGCGTTGCGTGTTGCAATCAAGCTGCTGCTGCTGCTGCTGCTGCTGGGGATGACGCCGTGCAGTCGCCGCGTGATCCTCGACAGGTTGCCCATTCGCGTCGTCGACTTCACCTTTACCCCGTTTCGCTGTGGTTGCCAGTTACAATGCGTCCCAAGTGGCACAACTTGAGTGGCACTCGGATATGTGGCCCACATGAGCGTACCTTTTGGTGGACAAACACACACAAAACACAACCAACTGGCGAACCGGAGCAACCGAAAAGCGAACGCGAGCAGCAATGGCGCGTCGGGTGTTGGCGCAGACGCTGCGCAATGCGAAGCCGTTCTTCCTTATTGCGGGTCCGTGCGTGCTCGAGTCGGAGCAGGTCGTCATGGAGATCGCCACGCGGTGCGTTTGCTGCATATCCCCTTATTGATTCTATGACGCTGTTTGGTTCGTGATTGCTGCTATGTGGACTCTTTCTTGACTCTCTCTCTCTCTCTGCTACTGCTGCTACTGCTGCTACTGCTGCGGTGTGCCTCACACAGACTTGCTGCCATTCAGCAGGAGCTGCAAATCCCCGTTATCTTCAAAGCGAGCTTCGACAAGGCCAACCGCCAGGACCTCTCCAGGTATGCGAATATGCAATTGAGCAAGTAGCTTGGCGTTTGGTGCTGATTCCAGTGGTGCTGGTGCTTGCTTCATCCTATTCCTTGCAGCTACCGCGGTCCTGGACTTGTCGAAGGACTGCAGTTGCTGCAGCACGTGAAAGCCACGACGGGGTTACCGGTGCTCACGGACTTGCATGAGACGCACCAGGTTGAGCCGGTCGCGAAAGTCGTCGACATCATTCAGATCCCAGCGTTCCTGAGTCGCCAAACGGATCTTCTGGTCGCGGCGGCGAATTCGGGCAAGTTGGTGAACCTCAAGAAGGGGCAAATGCTGTCGGCGGAAACCATGGTAATGCATGTGACATCGCTGTGGACTTGTCGCAGGATGAGGAATTGACTGGTACTTGACGATGCTGCTGCTGCAAACACGAAATAGCTCTTGGCTGCGAAGAAAGTGGCGATCTCCCAGGGCGATTCCGGTGCGTTGTTTGCCAGAGTGTATTGCAAGGGTTTTCTTCACCTGTTGGCTCCTTATGCGGTCGTGACATGGTGTGCTTTTGCGATAGACTTCATCCTGACGGAACGAGGATCCATGTTTGGGTATGGGGATTTGGTGGTCGATGCGCGAAATCTCCCAAAGCTGCGTCGCGCGAACGGGATGGTTGTGCAAGACGTCACCCACAGGTAGTGCGCCACAATTTCAATCCGGTCGCTGCAAAAAGCTCCAGAACCAGCAGGTAGACTCGCTCTGATGTTCTCATCCGCATGTGTTGCTTTTCGTTTCTCCAGCGTTCAGCGTCCAAGTGGCACACAAGCAGGCGCGGTCACTAGTGGCGGCGACAGAGAATTCATCCCAACGATCGCGAGAATGGCGGCAGCTGTGGGTGTGGACGGCTTTTTCATGGAAACCCACCCGGACCCTGATCAGGCGCTGTGTGACGCCTCGACGATGCTCCCATTAGACCAACTCCAGCCGCTTTTAGAGGAACTGATCGCAATCGCAAATGCCTCGAAGGCAGTACCGCGTAAATGAAAACCAAAAGAGGTTTCTGTCGGTCTTCAACGTTTACATCTCGCCGGCACGACGGTGTCGGGTATTCATTCACGCCAATCATCAAAAATCTTTCAGACTTTCCTCGACAACGGGTAAGGAATGGTCGTTCAGGCGAAGTTTCTTGAGCATGCGGTTGATCTTTCGATTGAAGCGGTCGGGACGCGGTTGCTTGTCGCGTTTCGTGCACACTCGGCGATTCGGCTTTGGAATCTTTGGTTTTCTCGGCTGCGATTGCTCGTAGGCTTTGTACCGCCCATCGGAAACTGTCGTGTCGATCTCCTTCATGGTCTCTAGCACTTTGCTTCGCGCATCGTAATACTCCTGCAGAGTCGTCAGACGCTTCATTTTCTTCACCAATGTCTGACGGTATTGGCTCTCGACTTCTTCGGGGAACACGCTTTTCCGCACCTCCTCCACTTTCACCATCGGCAACCCACAGCCAGTTGGGTTGTCCAGAATCTGCATTTCGAACGCGTAGAGCTTGTTGGATGCCTTGGAGAGGGCTTGGAAGTCAGACACGGCAGCTTTGCGCTCCGCAGTGAGGTGGAGATCGCGGCGACTTCCTCGTGGACTGTTCGGCGACTGGGCTTGTTGTCTTGAAGCCTCGGTGCTGGAGGTGGCTTGAGGCGCAGCTTCTTGTGAATGTTCTTGGTTATTCGCTTTGCCTGCAGGTGGCTCGTCGCTAACGATGTGCTTTGCAGCGATCTGAAGACGCATGCGTCGAGCGCTCGTGGGTGGAGCTCCCGAAGGCGGACGCGCAGTAGGTGCCGCCACTCCTCTCGCATCACCACTGGTTTTGCCATCGACTTGGGGTTCCGTGTCGTGGCGGCTCACCTGAGCGGATTCTGCGAGGGTGTGAACAAAGTTCAGCGTATTTTTCACCGCTTGTGCCTTGACTGCCATCTCCATCGCTCGTTTCGACTTGTTTTTGCCGTTTTTCTGTTTATCAGCTTGCATTTTCTTGGACGCAATCATTGCCGGACACAACAGATCCCCTGTGATATGCTCTTTGCTGCCACACCAGCCGCACATGCACTTCCCGTCATGCATCATCGCCTTCGTCGAGCTGCGCGTCCGTGCAAATGAGAGCGACCGCAAATGAGAGTTGAGCGTCTTGGAGAGAGATCGAAGGCACGCAATCTACAAACTTACATGGTGAGGACAAGTCCTGGGTTGGCAAGGGCGAGTTTGGTCCGCGTCTGTCGCCAGTTTTCTCGCGCGTCGGCGAGTGCACGCAGTTTCTGATAAGAATCGCGGATATGCTCCAGCCCATGCATGAAGAACAGCTCTCTCCATGTTTCTCTCTGCGCGGGTTGGTGGGAAAGCCACTGCGTTAGAGCTCGGTAGGGACAAATAGAACAAGACTCGAGCAATCTACCGCACACACTCACATCCATGATCAACGTCTTCACATCCGTCACCGCAAGCAAATCCGTAGTGGAAACCGACTTGTTGCAAACCACTGGGTACTCTCCGCAGATATCGTGGTCCTGATACACGTTGAGCTCCAGCGCGATACGCTTCTTGGGCTGCAGATCTTTCCCATTGCTCAACTCCTGCATCGATCGCTTGGACGAGTCGCTCTCGAGGCGTGTGCACTTGTACACGGTGCCATTCGCGTTCAAATGATTCACGAGAGGGATGCTCTCCTGCACAACTCCAGAGTAGACAAAGAACAGGACATTCGCTTCCGATCCGACTCGAGAGAGGAATGTATCCGCAGGGAAGTTCAAATGCCGCAGGCGATTGGATAAGCGCGTCAACTCCCCATGGGGCCACTCGGCGAAGAAGAACAGCGTCTCAAGGTACTCCACCTGTGTGAAATCCAGCTGCGACGAGTTCGTGATCCGAATCAAACGCTGGTAGGCGCCTCGCTTCAGGCAAATGAACGACGTAGGGGTGTCGCAAACGATCGTACACGAACGCCTTGCAGTCGGATCCATCACGGCAAGCTCGCCGAATGTACCCCCGGACCCGATCTGCTTGATGAAGGAACCATAACTCTCTGGGAGTGGATTTCCGTCGCTGTCCACACGCTCCGTGGCTTTAATACTCGTCGTCGTCGTGTGCATGTAGCAGTCGCTGCTCTCCGCAATACCATTTTCTTCGTTCTGGACACTGAGCTTCTTCTTCGAGTCGATAAACAGCGACACGGATCCCTGGACGATAATGTAGAACGTGTCGCCATAGTCACCCTGGTAGCACACCACGCCTTTCGGTGGTAGTTCCAAGAGCGTCATTTCTCGGCAGATCGTCTTGCAGATGATGTCTTGCGCACCTTGGAAGATCTTGTTTGTGCTCCCATTTTGCAATACAAACTCATACAGCGTGTCAATGTCCTGGGAATCGCGTGCCTCGGGGGATTTCTCCAGGATGCGATGGATACTCAGCACTTCTTTGTTGCGTTCCCTCTCCATGTCGCTTTCGAACTGAAGCTGCATCTGATCTTGAAGCTCCATGAGGAACGAGCTCCTCCGTAGACTCGGGAGTTTATGAAGCGTCTGGACAGTAGCTTTCCGCGTCAATGGCGTCATCGGGGTCGTCGGGACTGAGGTCATACTTGCCATCTACCGTGTGAACACCACTGCATGCTCCGCAAGACGGAGGGAAGGCGCACGTGAACCTGCTGATTGCAGCGTTGATGCGTGGTATAAAAAGTATTAGTCCCTATAAATAGCGAGCGAACTGCTCAAATGCATCTGAACGCAAATATGACTTGTATCAAAGGTGAAAAAGCCTCAATCCGCATCATGGTATTATGTAGGGTTACCGCACTGCTCTGCAAACTTCACTACACGCTCGCTTTGTACGCCACTCAGTCCGAGTCGGACGAGTCGCTGCTGCTGCTGCTGTCGCTCGAGTCCGAGCTCGAGCCGGAAGAACTACTTCCGCTGCTGCTCCCGGAGCTGCTGCTGCTGCTGGAATCGCTGTCGGAATCACTGTCGCTGCTGTCCGCTTCAGTGGGCTTCGCTTGAGCCATGATCAGTTTCGGCGCATTCTTCAAGTACTCACGGAGATCTGTCGTGAGTCCCCCTAGACCGATCGACGTGAAGAAATTGATCGCGAAACGCGTGTTGCGAGGGTTGTCTTTTGGGAACACACCGGCGAAAGTGTCCTGCATGATCTCGTCGAAAAAGCGCTCTTTCAGTTTCTTCATCCCCATGTGCTCCGAGAGTTCCTGGCACAGGATCTTGATGAAGATACGACTCGAGGAAGTGGTTTCTTCTTCGTTCAGGCGAATGTACTCAAACACCGTCCATGGGAGCGCATCCGTGAGAAGCAAGTGTGCGAAAAACTTCGCGACGTTACGAAGCTTGTTGGTCTCCAAGCGATGGATCAGCGCGTATTGCTCGGCAAAGCACTCGTCAAAACCATCTTGGTACTCGCGCTTGATCATACAGAACCGCTGGCCCAACAGACCGTAGTACCGCAAGTACGTGCGTTCTTGACTGCAACACTCGATGAGCATCGAACAGATTTCTTTCTCTTGCCCAGGACGGATGTTCAGCTTCATCAATTTGTGTGCACATTCTTCATGACTGATACTCGACATGATCGTCAAGTAGATCGTCCGTCGCAGGTTCACAAGATCCTGCTCGGTCATATCTTGGATTGCCGCGTTTTCTGCTGATTGCTGTTGACCCGGCTGCTCATCACCAGATTCATCGTCGCTACCGCTAGATCCGCTTTCGCCATCGGAATCCGAGTCCGACTCGCCTAAAATCTCCTTCTTAATCGCCGCCCACATCTCCTCATTCTTCTCGTAGTCAGGGTCCACTCGAAACACATCTAGCTTGTCTTCACGGTCAATCTCTTCTTCCAAAGTGGTCTCGTGCGTGATCTGGTCGCCGGATTCCACCAGATCGAGCTGCTCATGCACGGCAGGGTAGTCTGCAAACCCGCCTTTGCGAATCGCAAACAGCCCTTCAATGGTGTACTGCACACGCTTGTCGATCTCGCCTTCGTGCAAAATACCACGGAATCGCTCAAAGATGGCGCGCAGACCTTCTGGACACAGCTCAGCAAGAATCTGACCACACTCCTTCGTAAAGTTCACAGCGACTTCCACCGAGTCGTCCGTCGGGTTCGCAAGCAGAAGCGTCAACACTTCCAGGGCTAGTAGTTCGTGGACGACCTGCTGGTTGACGAGATGGGCAATGAAACGCACAAGTGCGATCGCGACGACCTTGTCTCCTCTCTTGAACGCTCGACGGAACCGATGCACGACACGCTTGACGACCAGCTCTCCATTCTCAGGCATCTTCGTGTTGATCACAGCGATCAGCGCAGCATAAATGTGGGTAAAACCAGGAGACGCCAACTGTGCTTTCATGATAGAACGAGCCAGCAAACCGCGGCTGCGAACCAGGTTTTCCTGGAAGAGCTCTGGGATAATGTTGCTGATGTTGGACACGTTGACTTTGTTGATCAGACCGTTGATACTCTTGCGGAGTGCGTCCCAAGTTTGACGCTGATGCTCGTGGGAGCTTTTGTCGGACTCATTTTGGCGCATCTGTGCGAGCTTGAAAGGGGGAATGTAGACACCTCCGGTTCTTCCATGCTTGCCATCGTTTGCGAAGAGGTTCACACGCTTGATTTCAGGCACAGGATCAGGCTTCGCAGCAGCAGGTTCGCTAGCGACGGGTTTCCCTCCAGATTTTTCTGAGCGATCTGATCGCTTTGGTGTTCGGTCTTTCTTTCGCGATCTGCGTGGGGGAGTGCGATCACTTTCACTGCTGCTGCTACTACTGCTGCTGCTACTGCTGCTACGAGAGGAACTTCGACCGCGGCGCTTTCTTTCCCTTCTTGATCCTCGCGACTTTCTAGGTGGAGTTCGATCACCGCTTTCGGAACGGTTGCGCCGCGTGCCACCTGTCGATCTGCGTGGTGGTGTCTTTTCGCCGCTGTTCGAGCGTCGTCGTTCGCTCTTAGCAGGAGGTTGTCGAGGCGGAGTGGTCGCGGTAGTGCGTGGCGGCGTCTTTTCAGCATCACTTTCTGCGTGCTTTGCTCTGCGAGGTGGCGTTCTACTGGAATCGCGCGCTGGTGTTTTCGCTGCACTCGGCGATCGTTTCTTCTCGGAGCTGTCGGTCTTCACGCTCTCCTTTCTCGCAGGATCCTGTTTCTCTTCGTATTTCATCTTGCTGCTGCTGTCCTTCTCTGATTGCTTTGCATCCGGCTGCAGCTTTTTCGATTTGTGCATGTCGGATTCGTCTTTCACATCCACATCGTTCACTGAGCGTTTACGTTTCTGGGACGTTTCCTCCTTCATCGTAGCAGCATCGGCTTGAACCTGTCTACGTGGCGGAGTCACCGAGCGCGCCTTCTTGACATCTCTTTTCGGATCTCCACTCTTCTTTGCTGCATTTCTCCCTCTGGAAGATCTCTCCGCCGACGAGTGGCGTGAAGAGCGAGACGAAGTCGAACGAGATCTCGATCTGGATCGTGACGAGTGCGAGCTCACACTACGACGTCTTCGTCTGTCTGCACGCCCACGCGATCTGGATCGAGACGGAGACCTAGAGCGAGAGGAAGAAGACGAGGAGACCGAGCGTCCACGTCGTCGAGAGCGATCGCGACCGCGTGCTGCAGAGCGAGAAGAGCGATTGCGTCCGCGACTGTTGCTGCGACTGTTGCTGCGACTGGTGCGGCCTCTGTCGCCACGGCCGCCGTTGCGTCCGCGTGCGTCTCTGCCTCGCACTGCTGGCGAGCGAGAGGAAGAGCGACGTCCCGCCATATTATCTCCCCGCTCTCTCTTTCTTTGAGTTTCCTTGCAGTGTGTGTGAAGAATGCGGTGGTTTGAAGTCGTGGGGAGTGGTGGCGACAGTAAAGGGGGAAACTCTCATCCTCCCTGAATAGAAGCCCCCTCCACTTTTTGAAACGAATCGCGTGTTGTCGGACGGTGGACTGAACGTTGCTCGAATGTGGACCGAAGGGATCGGTTCGAAAAGTCGCATTTTTGTCTGTGACGCTTCGATGTTGCTCAATAAAGAAGAGCTCATTTCATTGACCCAGAGCAGCAGCAACATGAGCGACGAAGGGGTATGCTTTGTGTCTGTGTCTGTGTGTGTTTACATGTGTGTGTGCATGGCGCCAACTCGATTGCATGCTACTCGGTGCTGTGTGTGCAGGCATACGCAGTGGAGTACGTGGACGATCGTCCCGAGGAGTGCAACTACCTCAAGCGCGGAGGCGACGTGAAGATCACGTACCCAAATGGCGACTCTTTCGAAGGCACGATTGGGAACGACCGACTGAGGCAGGGCGACGGGAAATACACTTGGCAGCAGAAGGGGGACGACGACGAATGTGGGTTTGATGCATGCGTGTACGCTTTGTGTATTGAGTGTGGCGCCACGGATCCTGAACCATCCGTCGTTGTTCCTGCCAACAGTGAAAGTGATCGCATCCTACGAAGGCGCCTACATTGACGGTGTGAAGCAGGGACTCGGCAAGATGACGTTCCCCAATGGCGACACGTACCACGGCGAGTGGAAGCAGGACAAGATGCACGGCGACGGGTCGTACATGTATGTGAACGGCGACATCTTCAGTGGCAAATTTGACAACGGCATCCGCGTGGGGAAAGGCACCTACGAATTTGCCGCAGATAAAAGTCTGCTCGTCGGCAACTGGGCAGACAACGTCATCACCGACGGCAAGTGGGTGTTTAAAGACGGCGGGTCGTACATCGGACGCTTTGAAAGCGGCAAGCCGATCGGCAACTGCATGTTCAAGTTCCCCAGCGGTCGTCAGCAGGACGGCGAGTTCATTAAAGCCCAGGAAAGCAACGAGAATGGGGAGGAGCAGACTGTGCACAAGTTTGTGGGCGGAACGGTTATCAAAGTCCGCTAGATTTGCGCGCAAGAGCTCCACACGAAACGCCGTCAGTAGCAAGGTTTTCTTCTCATATTCATCAATACATGTGTTTTCGTTTTCTGACCCGATCTTGAAGCGACTGTCATTTTGGTGGTTGCTCATACATCGTACCTGGTAGACGCATCCAATGCACACACACGTGCTACTGGATGTACTTGCTCAAAAAGCGACGGTGGAAATCGTTGCGGATCGTGTCGTTGATGAATCGCTTCTTCAGCTCTGGCTCGTTCCTCGACTGGTTCTTGAACACGACGTCGTCGTTCCATCGACGCTTCATCTTCGCACTGCCACCGTTTCCCCCGGTTTGCTGCAGCAACGGGTTTCCTTGAAGAATCTCCTCTCGCGACTCTTGCTCCACCGCTTTGCGCTCTTCTTCTTCTTTGCGAACGCGCTCCTCTTCCCGCTCGCGTTTGATCTTCTCGAGCTCACGCATCAGTTCGGCTTCTTCATCGTCGTCATCGCTAGAATAGGTTTAGTACCGCATTTCCATACCCATAAGTGAGTAGCAAGAACACCAATACGGCGACTCTGTCAAGACCAACACACACCTGTCGCTGTCGGAGTCGCTGGATTCGTCCGAACCCCCTATGTCGTCTGCATCGTCATATTTACTCGCTATGCTTTTCAGCTGAGACTCGCGCGCATCGGCCTCCGAATCCCCCAGCAGCAAGAGTTTCTTGTTTTCTTCCAACCGCCTCAATTTATCTGTAAAACCGACACAACCAACCGCATCAGCTCCATCGGTTTAGACACTCTGTCTCCCAGCTTCACTGCACGCAGACAAGAAGGGGACAAACCTTGCGCAGTGTCTTTCTTCTTGCCCTTGTCTACTTCGTACTTCTCTTCCTTCCCCTCCAATTCCGCGCGGAGATCGAGCAGCTCCACTTCATTCGCAGTCCCTTGACCAACTTGTCTGTGCAACAGTAGGAGAAACGGAAGGAGTGATCGAGGCAATTAGACACCGCAGACGCCAATCCATGCCGCTACACATATCTGTCGCTGTAGATGCGCACGCGGACGTACCTGTATTTGAGTTTCTTGTGAGCCGGGAGATCGCGCGCAGAAAGCTGCTCGCTCAGTGCACCTATTCAGGAATAACACACACACACAAAGAGACGCTCCGTTCCTCAGTGTCTCCACACATCCACACGCGTGCACATGCAAGAGACAGCGCACCTCCAGCCTGCCATCCGCCCTCGTTCTGTTGCCCCACGGCCGCATGCCACGTCGGTCGATGGGCTGTCGTCATCTTCTCTCGCTTTTTCTTGCTCTGAGTTTGCTTCCTTTTCCTGCCAATGCTGGAATCTCAAACAGAAAACCATCAAAGTGATCTGATTGGATAAAACTACAGGAACCGAGCGTGATTGGCTAGAAATACACACTCTTTTTTTCCCTTTTGAAGTTTGCTCAGATCGCATTGCTGGAATTATATGTTTACATGTGGGTCGTGATGGGATATTTCCAGATTGTCTGTCTGTGTGTGTGTGTGTGTGTCTGTGACCTTTCGTTCGACCTCGTCGCGTCTTCCCAGTGCTCTTGATCCACGACGATGACCGCTGGCTCGCTACGGAGAGGGTTGATGCGCAATTACTTCGCTGTGCTCTGTTCAGTGCTCATATGGACGAGTGAGTTCGCAGTCGCGTGTCCGACCGAGTGTCAATGCATCGGCGCAGCGCGCATATCGGTGTATTGCGACTTTCGAGAGCTCGAGGTACAGCAAAAGCTGCATGTGGATGCTGCTACTCCCACTAACTTCTTTTCGTGTGTTTCTCCAGACAGTGCCAGCAAATATCCCACTCGAGACCACGCACCTGTAAGCGAAAACACCTTGCTCTTCCTCTGATAAGAAAGCAGCACTGGTGCAGAACCTGCTTGAGCTGTGTGTGACCTTCTCCATGTCGAGCATCGGCTGGCTATCTCAGGTACTTTATGGGCAACAAGTTCACGCGTGTGGAGCCCGAGATGTTTCAAGGCAACGTGAACAACACCGACGGCACGTTTTCCTCTACGAAAGCAGCCCTCTCCAAGCTCAAAGTCATGTAAGCCTCGTCCTCAGTGCATCGAGTTGCTGTCTGTGCGAGTGACACTGCAACCTCACTTTCTCGCTTTCTTTGGGTGTGTTCCGCACGCCAGACGCCTGGACCTGAATCCCATCGCGATTGTGAATGAGCACGCGTTCGATCCCGCGCCAAGTCTTGAACTCATGTATGAGCTTTGTGCGTGGAAGCCGAAAATGCTGCGCAATCCGACTTTGCTGATTGCTCGGTCGTTGTGTGTCGTAGATACCTTCCTTTCGACGTCAAGCTTCAACGCCAGGCGTTCGCTGAAATGAAAGCAGACAAACTCACCTTCGATGGCTACACTCGCGTGGACACTCACCCCCTCGAGGACCCGCAATTCGTTGCTTTTTCCAAAAACTGAGCGGGACTCGAGGAGCGAACGAGGATGGAACAGCACACAAAGAGAGAAAGCAAGCAACCACAAGGTGTAAAAAGAAACACTAAAATACCCGCTTTATCATTCCGACAATTGCGTCTCATCGTCAAAAATGTCGCCATCATCACTGGCGTTCGCTTGATCATCTAGGCTTTCGTCGTTCTTGACAGCATTGGCCGGCCAGCGCTGTCCCTCAGTCTCGCTCTCTGTTGGAGGAGCTTTCGTTTCTTCCACCACTTCTTCCTCCGCAGCGCCTTCATCGTCATTTTCATCGTCGTCTTTATCATCGTCATCGCCATCATCATCATCGTCGCCAACATCATCATCATCGTCGCCAACATCATCATCATCGTCGCCAACATCGTCATCGTCGCCATTGCGATCCTCTTGGTCGGCTTGATCCTCTTCACCTTCCTGCTCTTGCTGCGCTACCTCGTCCTCTGCCTCTTCTTCTTCCTCGTCACCATCGTGCGCTACATCTCCTCGCTCCTGCCTCTCCTCATGTGTTTCATCACCAGCTGCTGCCGTCTCTTCTTCTTCTTCTTCTTCACGACTTGGAGTCGTTTGGCATTGGATACTTGGCACAGCAAGTGGAGTCTTCGACGTCGAAGAGTGTCCAGAGACTGCCGATTCCTCGGAATCTTCTTTCGGTTGCGCAGACGGAACGGAAGGTTCTTGCGTCTCCACATCACTTGCACCTGGCACTCGCTTTGTTTCACCTCCTTCCTCAGCGACCTGCTGCTGCAAAATCTGCTGAGCACCAAGCAGAAACGAATTCTCCGCTGGAAGCGGCGCCGCTGCTGCCTCTTGCCCCATTGTCTCTTCTTCATCGGCATCCTGTGTGTTGACATCGGACGAGTGCACCGGTGTCGGCTGCGATTGCTCGGATGATAGAACCGACGTGTCTGTCAGATGCCGCAAGTCGTCGAGGGATTGCTCGGTCGACAGCGACGAATGATCGTCCGTCAGTTGGCGCCGTCGGTTCAAATCTTTGACCGCATTGGCAATCCCCGGTGTCTCGATTAAACGCTGACCACGAAGCACTTGCTTGTGGATCACGTCGAACAGCTGGAGTGCAGCAGCAAGACCACTTGCCATCACAAGTTTTTCTTCCTGGACATCGCTGCAGGAGTGGTGCAGCAACAAAACACTCTCAGTGACTATCAAACACAACGCCTGTCGTGCACGATGCAATCCACAAACCTCTTATCTTCTTCGACGAGCGTTGTTCTCGACTGGACAGAGAAATTGGCCACTTCGAGCCTTCTGTTCTTCGCTTCCAAGGATTTCACCTGTGGAAATAGGAAAACAAAACCTCAGTGTCCAGAGTCAAAACCACGATTAGCGCGATGCTGGGACTCGTACCTTGGCTTCCAAGTCTGCGATTTTCTCGAGACTTGCGCGCAACTCCAAGGTTGCCATCGATGCGTTCTTCTCGGACGCTTTTTTGTCAGCTTCGAGGTCTTTCAACAGCGATGCGTGGACTTCGAGTTTCTCATTTGCGGCCTCCAACGCTTGCACGGTGTCGGCGATTTTCCCTTCGAGCACGAGCTTGTCCTGCTTCAACCGCTCAACCTCCTTTTCATATTCAGTGGCTTGCTCTGCTTTACCGTCCACTTCTCGCTGCAGTTTCTTGCCATGCTCGTTGGCTTTATCGAGCTGCTCCGTGAGTGCCACCAGCTCCACTTCGACGTCCCCAAGCTGCGCTCTCAGCTGGACCGCGAGGTCAGTCGAGTCTTGCAATTTCTGCCGCAAGTCATGGTTCACCTTTTGGATTGTCGCCGACGTGTTGAGCTCATCCTCGATCCCTTCATCTGGATCGGGACTGCGTCTCTTCTTCTTCTTCGCGGACGACCCACTCACGGACGAGGACGCGTCACCGACTCCACCTTCCGCATTGATCGTGGCCGACAGGTTCTTCGTGATCTCCACGTCGAACTCCGTCTCACTAACGGGACGCTTCTTGCTCGGTGTGGCAGTGTCTTGGGTCGCGCGGATCGATGCAGACGAGGACGGAGCTGGCGCAGTCCCCGAGCCGGGACCACTTGGCGTCTGGCTGGGAGTCGTCGTCGTCGTCCCTTGCTCTGCCTCGAGTTCGTTGCGCAGACGCGCGTTTTCCCTCGTGAGTCCTTCAGGTCTAGTATACAAAAAGTCCGCAGCGTGGTCAGTGAATGCCAAGACACCAAACTGCAACGCAAAAGCAAACAGGTCAGAGAAAAGCATACAGGAGCTCAAACCGGTACACCGTCGGCGGCATGGTCTTCGAGCGAAGTCCCGGCTTCGTGAAATGGATCGTGAAGTTCGGCTCCAGCACCACAGTGTTCGATTTCCCCACGCGCTCTTCGTTCACGTACACGCCATTGCGACTGTGAGAGAACAGTAGCACGCACGCGCGATGAGCGACCACGACCTTCCCAGTGCACGACGCACGCCAACGGCAGCACAACATACCTCAAGTCTTGCAGTTTCACAACAATGGTGGGTTGAGTGTCGTCGTCGTCCGAGCTCTCCAGTGCGTTGTCTTCCATCATCACCACACAGTGCTATTTACACAACACACACACACAGATAGCATTAGCACAGCAGAACCGCGTTGCTGCGAACCCCCAATCCATCTTCTTCTCAACCACCGATGCAGACACGCACACTGGCACTGATAAAGAGCTTGTCGATGATGATGTCGGCGCGTGCAGCATTGCGACCGATGGTGTGCGTTTTCTTGTAGAAGTAGAGGTGGTCGCTCTCCTCCGCAGGCTCCCTGGAGACAAACTTGAAGCGCCCCCACGGCTGCAGCTCCTGCGTCACCGCGACTGCTTCTTCCATCCTTCGCTCTCGCTGCGTCCGCGTCCAAAAGCTCGTCTCGGTGATGCTGTTGGACTGTTCCAGAGTTCCCACAATTATGAAAAGCAAAAGCGCGGCAAACGGAAAATACCGGTGCCACACCGGTATTTGTTGCACTTTGTACCGATATTCGGAACACATGCGAAAGCTACAAACCAACCTAGAAAGCCAAAAACCGATTGCCTGTTTATGTGAAATGCAAGACACTGGGAAAGAAGAGTTCATGGCTAGCAACACCTTTCCGATCCAACTCGGATGCAGAGATCCGATTCCGCTTGATGCCCACCATCTCAGCAGCGGGTTCACGAAACATGGACAGGAGACTCACTCATTGGGGATCTTTTGCTTCCTCTGCTGGGCGAAAAGCAAGACCATCCATTTCTTGAGGATCGCAGCCACTTTCGATGCCTCGAGTGCGTTTTTCGACGTGACCAGCAATTGCAGCACTTCGTCGCTGCGCTCGAAACGGCCAGCGCCACCTTCCCCCAAAGCCATCTGCTGGAAAAAGCCCACACATGCACCCCGCTTTGCTTCCCAGTACTCCGGGTCGGGGTCCAGGCGTTCAAGCACATCGAACGCCTTCACCGCGTAATAGTAGTTCTTCACCTAGGTGGTTTGTCGACAGACACGTGAGCCAATGGTCGTCACCATGACGCCTGTTTTGCGCTGCCTGACGTACCTTGTAGTAGTCGTTCGCGATGAGTTTGAGCAACTTGTAGGCATCGGAGGTGCTTTCCATTTTCAGGTAGAGCTCCCATGCATGACCCGGGTTCTTGTCGTTGTAGATATAGCAGCGCGCCAACCAACTGCACAACGTCAGATGCGACGTCAGCGCGTCACTGCGCACCCGAAGCAGCACTTCTTCGGCCTCGGCATAATTGCCCGCTGCAGCAAGCGAGATCCCGTAATTCCAGTTGAAATTGTCATTGGAGCTCAGGTACTGCGCAATCGAGTGGAGGTACACATTCGCATCTGCATACTCCTTCCGCAGCAGGAAATACGAAGCCATGGACTGACGTCCTGGGATTGTATCGGCTTCCTCGGGAGATGTCCCCACGGTCTACAAACAGCAGCAATGTGTTGGTGTCGAAAGGCACACCGGTCCCAAAGGAAGCAGCATATGCAAGCTCACATGAAAGTACTTTTCGGCGAGGAACACGTGCTCCTTGGAGTGGGTCTGTTCGCCGATGACAGCATGTAAAATGCCCTTGATGATGCACTCGCTCGGAGTACTTGGCTCCATGTCCTCGACCAACTCGAATGCCAATTGGTACTCTCGGTGCTGCAAGTAGAAGAGCGCCAAATTCATCGGTGCTTCGTCGATTTGGCCAATTAGAGGCTTGAGGATCGCGACTGCAGCAGCAGCAGTGCTCGAATCTGCGAGTCCATTGGACTCTTGAAACACCACCGAGTTGTGATCGGCGACTTCTCGAATGCCCATCGCATCCAGCATCTCATTCGCGCCGCTCTTCTGAGCGCAGGGGTGCTTTGGATATTTCCGTTTAAAGTCTTCAATCACTTGGAGGGCTTCGTAGCCACTGTAGAGACGGTATTGGTTGCATGCCTTGAGGTTACTCGCAAAGAAGCTATCCGGGTGGGACGCCAAGTACACCGCTAAGAGCTCCAAGGACACATCGTAGTAGTCGGATTTGAAGTAACACATCGCGAGGTACACATGCACGGCACCAAGTTCGTCTTTCTGGTGCTGCTGCAGCAATCGCTTGTAGATCTCGATGCATTCCTGGAAATTGCGCTGCAGAAAGCTCGTAAACGCCATCGCCAACTGATCTTCTCTGCAGGACAACGAGAGCTGCTGGTAGCGATCCAAAAGCACCTGCTCACCATGCTTGCGACGATGTGCGATGAGGTACAGCAAGCGATTGCAGAGCGCATGGCGTTTTGTGCTCAACGCTGCCTGTTCGGCGTCTTCAAACCGATGCAGATAGTACAGGCAGCACGCTCGACTGAGGCGCCAGCTGTCGTTCTCATTGGCATCAGCGCTTGCGGATGTGTTGCTAGCTCCTGACTTTCCGCTCGGATCGCTTTCAGACTGGAGCAATTGCTCGAAATACTCCAATGCGCCTGCGAAATGTCCACATTGGAAATGGCAATACGCGAGCCACCACGTGTTCATACGCCAGCTCTCGATGCCACTCGCAGATCCCGAGGAGGAGTCATTCTCGCGTTCCTGGAGCTGCGTTAGTCGCAAGAGCGTGAGCGCACCGACAAAGTCGCGGTTCTTGAGGTACGCCTCCAGATTAAACAGCGCTTCTGATGCTGTCTTGTCCTTTAGTGGTGCTGGAATGGTGCGCTTGTTCGTGCCGCTCGCTGAAGCCTTTTTGGGCACAAACATTGCAGCTTCTTTCGGTTTATGACGCTTTTCCCGAGTTTTCTGCGTCGCTTCGAGGAAGCATCGTTCGGTTCATATTTATATCGGCAGTGTCGCGACCGTGATGTTCTGGTCTAGGACAACGTCGATGCGGTCGAATCGCTGTAGACAGCGCCAAGAGCAGTCCATCGAGAATCTCCTCCCAGTATCACCTTTCCAGTTTAGTGCACCGAGAGCCAAAAGGAGTATGGCATGGTGATTGCGTCAAAGACTCCTGGAGAACATCCGAGGTCCATCACAAACATTGCACCACATGGACCTGAGGACTGCAACCGATGTGTGTGTTTCTGAGCAGGACATGCAGTACACTGCGTGCATGAATAGTATGGCTCGTGCAGAGGGAATGTACGTTCTTTGGCAACCGAATTGCCAATCAAAGTGAAGGTGTAGAAAGGAAACGGACCTCTTGATTGGTTGAGGAGGACCAAGATTCACAACTTCTCGTGCCTTCTGCACACAATGTGCTCCTCCCCTTTGTTGAGTCGCTGCGGACAGCTCGCAGTGTTTTCCGTCGCAGAGATGTGACTCGCACTGATCCTACAGCGTGTTTGGATGGAGCATTTGCGCATTGCATGAGATCGGATTAGCTGGAGCGTGGACTTGCTGCCATCGACGAGCATAAGCTGGTTCCGAAGATCTTTGAAGTGAGAGGAGAAGCAAAAAAAGGGAGGAAGTGATGTGGGTTCTTCTTGGATACTTCTCTGAAATGGGCGGAAATGACTCCACCCTCTTGCTCACACACAGTTGTCAGTTTGTGAACGTGCGACATGCGTCGTCTGTGAACCAGTATCGATAGGAGAGAAACTCGACCAATCTGGTCGATTGACATGCTCTCCCTCCTGCTGCGCATTGCCGTCCTCAAGCGAACCGCTCATTCGAGAAGACGCGCGTTGCTGCGACCGAGAGAAGCTTGAAGCGCAGCTAGAGGGAAACAGCGCAATGAAGCTGATGAATTGGGGACCTCTCGATGTTGCCGTGTCCGATGACTGGCGATACGCGACCGCGGCTGCGATGGTGGTACTTGTTGGTGCGCATGTCGCTTTGCGGCTGTATCACCAACGACTGGCGAACGCGAGCACGAAGGACGCAAAGAGCGCAGTCACGCACCCGCTGCGGCCAAAAGGCACGCTCCCGTTGTTTGACAACACGTTCCAGCTCTTGGCGAACATTGACGACCCCCACGGCTGGTATCTAAAGCTGCTCGAAGAATCCGATGGGAAACCTGTGATGTTTAAGCTTCTGGGTTGTCCCAAGACCTTGGTCGTCGCAACCCCTGAAGCGTTCGAGGATGTGCTGAAGACGCACTTTGACAACTTTGAGAAAGGCGAGATCATGAATGAAGTGCAGCGGGATTTGATCGGCGAGGGCATCTTCGCGGTCGATGGCGCCAAGTGGTACTACCAGCGCAAGGTGGCGAGCAATTTGTTCACGATGCGAAAGCTGCGCGACTCGATGACAACGAGCGTTCAGACGCACACAGTCGTGCTCAACAAGTTGCTGCAACGCGCGGCGCTCGCAGGTGAGCCGATCGACATCGTGAGCTTCATCGTTCGGTTCACCATGGATACGTTTGGCGAGATTGGCTTTGGCGTCGACCTCAAGTGTCTGGAAACGCCGAGCGACCAACCTTTCCAAGAAGCTTTCGACAACGCGCAGCGCGTGATCACCCAACGATTCACACGTCCCCGGTGGTTCTGGAAGCTGCAGCGGTGGCTCAACGTCGGACTCGAGGCTGAGCTGAAGCGGGACGTGCGCGTGATCGACGACATGATGTACGAGATCATCGCGCAATCCTTGGCAAACCGGAAATCGAAGACTCGCAAAGGCGTCGACACGGAGACAGTCGACAGTAGCAGCAGCAACGACATCATCTCGCTGTTTCTGGACACCACTATCGACAACGACGGCGCGGACGTGAGCAGCGGGGACGAGTTTAACCCAAAGCTTCTGCGCGACATTGTCCTGAGCTTCTTGATGGCGGGGCGAGACACAACCTGCGAGGCGATCTCGTGGCTGCTCTACTGCTTGATGCAAAACCCAGAGGCAGAGAAGAAAATCCGACAGGAGCTCGCTGACAAACTGCCGGAGCTCATGCAAGCTGACGGGATCGAGGTGCCGTCGATGGAGCAATCCCAGGAGTTGGTGTATTTGGAGGCAGCGCTTCGAGAATCGCTGCGTCTGTTCCCTTCCGTGCCCACCAACATGCGGCGCGCCAAGGAGGACGTCGTCTTAAGCGACGGTACATTTGTGAAAGCTGGATGGACGGTGGGGCTGCCGCCGTACGCCATGGCGCGGCTGCCGCAAATCTGGGGACCCGACGCGAAGGAATTCAGACCGGAGCGATGGATCGATCCGGAGACAGGCAAGCTGCTCTCGTTCTCGACGTACAAGTACAATGTGTTCAACGCCGGTCCTCGCACGTGTCTGGGGATCAGTCTTGCGATCATGGAAGTGAAAATCGTGGCGGCGAGTCTCTTGAGTCGATTCCACTTTGACCTTGTCCCCGGCCAGAACATCACATACGAGCTGTCCCTGACGCTCCCAGTGAAAGGCGCAATGATGGTGAACGTGTTCCCAGCAGCGCAATGACCAGTCCAGTAAACAGCTACAGTAATCAGTCACCGTCTTGCTTCTAAATCGGTCACCGCTCGTTGTTCAATGAAAAGAGAGGAGTTACGTTTCGCGGGTACTCTTGATACAATATAAAAGAGAGATTGCAGATGGGAGGATATTCTTCCATTTTCTTGCGGATTCGACAAACTCGACAGAAAAAGTGGGATATTTCTCTCGAATCGCATCCCGAAACATCCTGCCCAGCATCAGATGGTGCTTTCCCTCTCGAGGTGCACCTCGATTCCATCCCCCTTCTATATATTTTTCATTTCTTCAATGCGTTCGCGCTTTCACTTTGCTTCTTCCGCGAGATCTGGGAGGCATTTGCTTTTTTTCTCGACCAGAAGCTAGAACAAGGTTCATATTCACGCTGCCATGATGGTCGTCGCTGTTTCGTTCTCGGAAGACAGCTTACTGCAAGGGCTCGACCTTCTCCCTGTTTCTTCGTCGCTTCTCGCAGTGGTAGCAGTTGCAATCCTGTGCGTCCTTGGATCGCGGTGGCAGCTGCAGACGTCCAGTCGCATCTACCGTCCAGCGTCGACGTTGCCGATTGTAGGGAACTTCTGGGATATGATCAAGAACGAAAGATGTCTGCACGATTGGCTCGCGGACCAATTCATTGCGTCCAAGGGGAACCCCATCCTGACCACGGCACCGGGGATCCCCGACATGGTCGTCATCGCGAGCCCGGCGCTGGTCGAAGATGTCGTGAAAACTCAGTTTGACCACTTCGACAAAGGAGCGCACCAGCGTGGGAACCTCACGGATCTGCTGGGGGGAGGCATCCTCGCTGCCGACGGTCCGCAGTGGGTTCATCAGCGCAAAACGGCGAGCAACTTGTTCTCGATGCGCGCGCTGCGCGACTCGATGGCGAAGATTATGCAGAAGCATACTGTGACCCTGCGCGAGCTTCTCGACGATGCTGCGCAAGAGCGACGATCGCTGGATCTCTATCAGCTCCTCAACCGTTTCACGATTGAATCCTTTGCAGAGATTGCATTTGGCGTCAACATGGACTGTCTGGAGGAGACTTCAGAGAAGCACGAGCACCCATTCCAAACAGCTTTTGACTCGGTGCAATACCAGCTCACGCAACGGTTCAAGGCACCGGTGTGGCTTTGGAAGGCGATGCGGTTCCTGAATGTGGGATGGGAAGCCACCTTGGCAGCCAACTTGGCGGTCATTAACGACACGGTGCTGGACATCATCGCAGAGTCCTTCGAGCAGCGTCGTGCGTCTCACCAAGGAAAGCAGCAGCACGAGAAAGCCACTGACCTCATCTCGCTGTTTCTGGATCATGCGGGGGATCGCGATGCATCTGAGAACGACCTGGAGCTCGACCCGAAGCTACTGCGAGACATCGTCGTAAACTTCTTGATGGCGGGACGAGACACGACCGCACAAGCGTTGAGCTGGTTCTTCTTCGCTCTGAGTTCCCACCCAGACGTGGAACACAAGCTCCGCGAGGAGCTCAAGTCGAAGGTTCCAGCTCTGTTCCAGAGCGAGTGTGGGGACTCCGCTGCTAGGATGCCGTCGATGGACGAGGTCCAGAGTCTGGTGTACTTGGAGGCGTGTCTGAAAGAGACGCTTCGGCTCTACCCGTCGATTCCATTCATTTTTCGATCTGCATGTAAAGACACGACACTGAGCGATGGTACCTTCGTGCCGAAAGGGTCGAACCTCGGGATCTCAACCTACTCCATGGGGAGAATGACCCACATATGGGGAGCCGATGCGAGGGAGTTTCGACCGGAACGGTGGATCGATGCGGCCACGGGAAAGCTTGCGGTGGTCTCGCCTTACAAATTCAGCGCTTTCCACGGCGGTCCGCGCATGTGCTTGGGGATGAATCTCTCGATGCTTGAGATGAAAATCGTTGTGGCGGGTCTCGTGAGTAAGTTCCATGTGAACATCGTTCTGGGACAGCAGGTCACGTATGCAACGTCGCTGACGTTGGGTATGAAAAATGCGTTCATGGTGAGCGTGACCCAGGCGAACAGGGGAGCAGCTGCAGCGTCCTAAGCGTGTGTAAGCAGCGTTTAATTTGTTGGTACTGAATGACCGAGATTGCAAGTGCTGTAGTGGAATCGATAGGTCGATCACGCTGCCCATGAATGCTCCGCTCATGGTGCACATCGCTCCTCTTTAACTGGGAACCCGACATCCTTTTATTCGAAAGACCATCCATGTTGGAATCGCACGTTTTACACAACGAAAAGAAACGATATGTAAATGAACCATTTCTTGAAGGAAATCGGCGTGATCGGAATGCTTAATGTGCACGCGATCCACGCTAAAACGAGCGTGAAACCACCAGCGACACGACTGTATCAAACAAATTGCGCGGCGTTTCAAAGATTTGGAGAAAAGTGGTCGCGTGCCAGTCGCAGCGCTCGAACGTCTTCCAAGGACTGCGCGTCTGCGGTGGAAGAGGGATGGAGCCAAAGTCCGGCAAACTGCACAAAGTGCGAGTTTCTATCTGCGTGGTGACGCTTTGCATGCAGCTACTAGTGTGATGCACTCATGTGTGCTTTTCTGTGTGTCGGGTGGTTTTCTGCAGCTCGGGTATGGGTTGTTTGGTCCGAAATGGACGGAGAAATGGGTGCACTTGGATGGCAAAGTGCTCAAGTATTTCCCCATGGCCACTGAACAGCCGGTGTTCTCGCTCTCGAGTTCCCGGCAGAGTTCCGCGATCGACTTGATGGACTACGAGTTTGCACTTGGCGACGAAGTAAGTGACTTGGTGCGACGCCGACGGACTGAGCGTTTTGGCGACGTTGTCGTGCTGCTTTCTTGCGTGTTGACCGACTCATTTCTGTCTCTTGATGCGCGTGGTTGTCGCCGCACTTTGCAGAGAAAGTTGAATCGGAAATTCACGTTCCAGTTTGTCTCCAAGGAAAAGGTAGAGCAACTGAATCCCATTTGTCATGCAACCGCCATGCCGATTGCTGGGGAATCCCTCTCTCGACGACAACTCAAAACCTGCGTGAAACTGTAGTCGGTCAAACCTGTCATCTTTGCGTGCTCCTCCGACAGAGAGCTCGAAGAGTGGAAGCATTCGTTCCAGGTATCGCACCTCGGAGCAGTGTAGTCCAATATCTAATATCTAGCTGGCATCTACTTCATCCTCTTGCTCAATGGAACAGGTCAGATCCCGGACGCCGAAGAGTGAAATCAGTCCGTCGCCAGTGTAAGCCATTTCCACCTAGTGGAGTTGTGTTTGCTGCTGTTAGCTCTTTGTTCTCTCGAAAACGCACCGACCTCTTTCATCCTCCCGTGTACAGCATCGCCGAGAAGCTGCGGCGAGCAGAGGAGGCATTTGCTTTGGTACGAGCGTCGAGTGCGTGCGTTGAGATTTCATCCAAGCTCCTGGATAAACGAACCCATGCGTCACCATTCTCGTATCTCCCTTTAGTGCGATCCAAGACGCACCGACAAACTCGACACGACAAAACTACGCACTCTGCTGCAATCTATATCCTTGCTTCATGTCTATATGCCTTCTCCTGCGTCGTGCAGTCTGCGTCGCATCTGTTGGCGATAGCGATCTTTCGAATCGTTCCTTTCATCAGCTTGTTGTGGCTTTGTGTGTGTCCTTTACATTGGGTGGGCGAGTGACGAGGGTGAGTTTGCGCTGATCCAGCAGGAGTTGGATCCGAATCGTAGCGGCAGGATCGGACGAGACCGCTTCCTGGCGTGGCTCAGAGACTACTGTACCACACAGGAGGTGCTTCTTCGTGTTCAAAGCGAGCACTGCAGCAACCAGCATGCGACGGAAGAAACGAGTGGAGCTGGCAGTTCTCCGGCTAGCATGCGGAAGCCACACGGCAAGGACGCGAAGTTGTCATCAGACAGTCCGCAACGCCCTGAACTTGAGGTCGAGATTGCGCCGGATTGGAACAAAGAGTACGGCTCGGTGTTGAGCAGCACAAGAGGAGGATCGGCAGGGTTCGACGGCGACATTGTCCAGGGGATCGCGGTCTCGACGTTCCTCAAGAGATTCCGCGAAGCAGCCGAGTCTGTCGTTCAAGTCGTCGTGGAGGAGCTCGCGCTCGCCAACGAAGCAAAGAGTGTTTCAGAGCTCCCGCTTGACAAGGACGAGTGGTTTGCGGCTCTTGGAGACTCACCACATCTACAGAGTCTGCAGGTCGCAGGGATCCGGAAATTCTGGCACAAAGGAGTGCTGGTGTATTTGGTCCATGGCGAATCGCCTCAGTCGACGAGTGCGACAGGTGCGGCGACTAATCGACCACCCCAGTTCTCGCTCCATTCCGGCGTCGCTCATAAAGTGTTTGGTCACCAAGTGCGCGCTGCTCGCGCGATACACGATGCGATCCAACGAGGTGGAATGGGATGCAGCGCCTTGTGCGTCCCTCTTCAGTGCACTATCGACTACTTGGGATTTCGCACACTCGTGATTGCTTCACCACAGAAACCTGGCGCCACTAGAAGGAGCTTCTTTCCTGATCAAGCACGGAGAGATGAGAAAGTGCGCGTACAGAGTCAACTTACGCACGTGTTTAATGCGTTGGGACTCATGACCGAGAGTCTTCGATTTTCCAGCAGCTCTGCGGAAGGAATCCACGACAGTCTCCTTTGCGACCAACCACCGTCGTTCGTTCCTGACAGTGCTACGTTCGTAGCAGTGCCTCGTGAAGGTGATGCAGCTCGGTGCTGCTTCCAGACTGTCAGTGACGTGTTCACGGCGGACGTGTCGAGCAGCACGGACCCGACAGGAGTGTCAACGGAGTACCTGCTGTTCAAGTTCCGACCCGAGTTTGTGAGACTATACGGGGACCTGCTGCCGCTGCACTCGAATGCGCACCTGGGAGACACCAACTCCAACCACCATCTCGCAGAGGGAGGAGAGTCGCACAGACACAAGCAGCTCGAGATGCACCTCCTGCAACAGGCTGCATTCAGCGCGAGTCAGCATCTGCAGTGCGAGGTGATCCCGGCGTTTGTGCGCAGCATGGAGGCGAATTCGGCCAGTGCTCTCGCGGTTTTTGACAGTCGCTCGATAACGAGCGCGCTGCATCGAGATGGGATCAACATGCGGTATCTTGGTCTGTGCTATTCTTTGGCAAGCAAGAAGCATGTCCGCCAGCTTTTTCTCACGGAAATGGTTGCTCGCGTCTGCAAAACCGAACTTCGCGCCGCGCTTCGCTCGATCGCTCAGGAACACACGTCCGCAGTCGTCAAGCACGCGAAAGCAGCATTGTCAAGTCGTCTTCCAGAGTGCGACAAGATCGGAGTGGACGATGAAGCCGACCCAACTGACGGCAGGGATGAGTCCAGACCCGACACCGAGCAGGACGAAGGCACCGGAGCGTTGCATCCGCACACGATCCGTCGATTGTCGACGACCATGGTGCAGAATGAAGCGCAGCAAGTGGTGCTCGAGTTTTTCAATTTGGTGTTTGGCGTTTCTGCGTCCGATTCCAAACTGTTCTGGAAAGATCGGATTTTGCCGCATGTGCGTCTAAAGTTTGGTCTCGGCGGCAGCGAATCCTCGTTGTCGCTCGAAGCGATCACGTCGGACGAGTCGTTGCACCTGCCGCAACTCTTCCATTCCCTCCAAGCGCATGCGAATTGTATCTTTGCGGATCACATGAAGTACAATTTCAAAATGGCTGAGCCGTTCAAGCGCGAAGATTTGCAGCAGCTGCACTTGGCGCCGCTGACCAACGTAGTTGCTCGCACTTCGTGCCAAATGGAAGACTTGCTCGAAAGCATCGATGACCTCGTCGCACACCAACAGCTTCACGAAGCGCTCACGAGGGTGAAAGTCCATATTGCGATCCTGGATTCGTCACCGAACGACGAGAGAGCGCTTTCGTTGAGCCATTTACTCGCGTGCGCAGCAAAGCTGAGTTTCCAAATGGACAAATGGGACGAAGGAGCGACGAGATTTGCAACTCTTGCGATTGAGAATGGTCCCAAAAATCACGTCCAGAGTGCGAAAGCCCATACCATCTTCATGAAGATCACGGCTCGCCACAATGATGTCGACGCTGTGCAGTCCCATTACGCTCGAGCAGTGGAGATTGCGCAATGGCATCTGGGTGCTTCGCATCCCTTTCTACTCGACCATTTCATCTCGATGGCGGAGATCATGCAGGATTGCGGACAGCTCGATGAGGCGCTGAAAGCGCTTCATAGCTGTATCGCGATGGCACGAGACTGCTTTGGTAGAACGAGTTTGGTGTACGCAGATCTCCGACGCCAGCAAGGTCTCCTTCTCTACGAGTCCAAAGCGCTGGACGAGGCTGTTGGGGTACTCGAAGACGCTGCGAGTGTGTACGAAAAGCATTTCCGCGATGTTTCGGTTCACGGGGACGACTCGGTTCTAGGATCCAGCAGGGAGTTTGCGGCAACCTGTTGCTATCTGATCGCTGCGATCCTCGTCGATATGGACGATCGACGAAGTACACTCGAGCAAGCGTATTCCGCGGCGTTGCGGGGACTCACGCTTCGCAAAGAAGCATTGGCTGCGGGACATATCGACATCCTGAACTCGTTCCTCCAGCTGGGGACGCTGGCAGACGCGTTGGACGACCGTTTCCGAGCCATGACGTACTTCAAACCTGCCTTGCTCATGCTGAAAGAGCTGCGAGACGACGCAAGCATCGCGCAGATTCGCTTCGTGACGCAGACGATGCTGCAGCTCCAGCTGAAAGCGCTCCCTAGTGAGAAAGCGAGCGTCATTGCGAAAACAAAGAAGCGGTATGCAACCCAGCTTTCGCGATTTGCCACGTCACACGACAATGCGCTTGCTGCTTCGCATTCTGAAAGCGAAGCAGTCGGAGCAGACAACGAGCGCACAGACAGCGCGGGTGGCAAATCTAGTGGGAATGCATGCACCGTCGAAACTGAGCTGCTCGCATTTGTGATGAAGAAACTGTTTTCTGAGGAAGATGCCACGGCGTACCTCGATCGCCTCATCGACAAGACGGACCAAGAGCTGCAGGAGTACCGCAAGCAATACACGATGAATTTCAGCGGCGGCACGCTGCGCCAGGAAAGTGCCGAAGCGCCGTCTCCGCATTCCAAGCGTCTGCAATCCCCGACCGCGTATGCCTCACGCTTCGCATCGTTCTCTGGTGCGGGTACCTCGCCAGTCGCATCATCACCGCAGCGATATCCGCTTCCAGTGTCCCCACCGGCGTCTCCTGCTTGCCCGCGCACTTTGGCACCTGGAGGACCTCCAGGATTCGCATCCCATGACGTCGAGTGCCTTTCGCCAGGACATCGCCGTCTTTCTTTCAGTCAAATGGAGTGCAATTTCCTCACAACAGCCACGACGGGCGAGTTCACGTATGGCGGTCAACTAGCTGCGCTGCTGTTTCTGATTGAGCTCCCCATGGAAGAAGACGGAGCCGAATGAACACTAATAATCTCAGCTTTTCATTGCGTATTGTCCACTGAGCCAGACCGCGACTTGGTCCTAACGATGATGATGATCTGGAGGCTCCTTGGTTGTCAGGAAACATTTGCAGGTTGACACCGAATGGCTAGCGTGGGGAGGGTATGTGGCATTTATTTTGTTGTTGCATGGCGACGAAGATCGTTTGCTGAACGAGCACGATGGTCAACATTGAAGTCGCACATCGTTTCCAGTGGTGCTGGGAGTGGAATAAACTGCGGAAATGCATTGTGCAGCCCTCGAGTTGGTTCCTAGAGCAGCGGCACAAAAACAGCTCAAGAAAGACCAACAGAAAGGTTTTACGGTGCAGTAGGGAGGGAGGGGAACCGATTCGTTGTCCTATGCGCTGCAAGGATGCATAGATGAGCATCAAAACTGGTCCAGCGCATGGCTGCTGCTCTGCGCGATTACGCCGCTTTCGTGGCGACCGTTTTTATATTCCTTCAACGATGCCTGGCGTCGATCTCGAGTGGAGGCACAGGAAAAGGACGCAAGTGCCGATTGGACCCCAACGCAAGCGAAAACGTGATCCAGCACGAAGATGCAACATCTCCTTTGCATTCCTTTCTGCAGCGCGAGACCTTCGAGCGCATTGCTGTCGTCCAGTTGCGACGGCGAAAAGCCCTACCCGCGAGAGGGAACAAAGATGCTTCCAAGTTCCCTCTTCAGGGTCTTGATGTGATAGGTCAAATCTGAGACTGTCACGCAATTGAGTGGCGGTTCGGAGCACTCTTGAAAGCCTTGTGCATCCCGGCGGGCGTCATCTGCATGGATCAGCATTTCCCAATCGGTAACGGACTGCTCCCTTCACAGACGCGCACAAGCCAACCTCATCGCATCCTTCGTCGCCAACCAGTATGCTGCCTATCGGTCAACTGGTCGAGTTGAACTTTACCAGCGTGGTGCTGGGACTCGTGATCGTGCCGATCACGCTCCAATGGCTTGTGTTTTTCTACAGCAAGCTCGTTGCGAAAGGACCGCGGTTCGAAAGACTCGGCAATGGGTCCCGCAAAGTGTGGCGTCTGGACTCGGCGGTGCCGTTCTTCGAGGACACATTTATGCTTGTGTCGCGCGTGGCTGATTTCCACGACTTCACCACAAAGTCCGTCAAGCGGTTTAACGGGGAGCCGTACATTGTGCGCGCGCTCGGCCGTCCCGACACCACGGTCCTGTCTAGCCCACAAGCGTATGAAGACGTGTTCAAGAACCAGTTCGAGTGCTTCCCGAAAGGTCCGTTCTTGAATGAGAACGTGCGCGACTTGCTCGGCGAAGGCATCTTCGCCGTCGACGATGCCAAGTGGGTGCACCAACGCAAGACATCGATCAACCTGTTCACGATGTCTTCGCTGCGAGACTCGATGACTGCGACTGTGCAAGCCCACGCCGACGTGCTGCACAAGATCCTCCAACACGCGAGCGATAGCAAGACGCCAGTGGACCTTTTCAAGCTCTTCAACCGGTTCACGATCGAAGCGTTTGCCGAGATCGGGTTTGGTATCCACATGGGGTGCCTCGACGCCGAAGAAGAGCATCCGTTCCAGACCGCGTTCGACAGTGCGCAGCGTGAGATC
>JAASGH010000197.1:0-33289 GCA_023334155.1 Globisporangium heterothallicum
GGGGGGGGGGGGGCACTAATAGCATTTCTCAAAGTGGTCCCGTGTTACAGATGTTGTTCGGGATGGTAGGGACTGGAGAGGTTGTTCGGGATCCAAGTGATTGTCAATGTGGTCGACTCTATACTCTCTACGTATAACGAGGGTGTGTACTATACGCTCAAACCATTTGGAGAGCACTCATGATTTTTCGATCTAGTCGGTTTGGTATGGACGACTCCACGCACTCCATACAGATCCTGCATATATCACGAATCACGGTTGCGATTGTGTGGTTGTCTTCGAAATTGCGCGCTCGCTCTCTCATCATTTCTTTCGTCTGTTGGGTATCGACCTTCGAAAAAGCAACAAGAAGAAGAATCACACGTCGGAGCGAGAACGAGACGAATGGTGTGTTGGGAGACGATCTGTGTGGAAAAGGCGAAGGTGTCTTGCGAGAAGCTCGCTTGAGACGCGAACGGCTTTCCCAGACAGACAGAATCAATGCCACTTTTGGATGCAGAAAGGGTTTTCTTGTGGTCAAACACTTGATGTGTGGAGACCTCGATGGTGTCTTTTTCTGTGCTGAGGATGGAGGGAGTGTTGGTCGCTAAATATCAGCATCGACCATTTTATATCAGCATGGAGACAGTATCCGGCTATACCTTCCATCTGGATAGTTATCGCTGCTATGTGGGAGTATTATTAGCGCAACCGAGTCAAGGGAGCTCGCCATATTGAGAAAGTGAGCACGAAGAAGAAGAAGAGAGTGCGGGGAGGAAGGCGGAGTTCCTCAAGACATGTCCTCGCTCTCGCTGCCGTTCTTCACGGCGACGAAAGCACCAGCGGCGGGTGCTGTCAGCAACAGCACGAACGGCGCCAGCTCGTCGTCGTCTTCGTCGTTCACGGCCGCGCTGCGCCACCGCAGGAAACACAAGGAGGGTGGAAAAAGCCATCACAACAACGGCAGCACGCTTCAGCAGCAGCCAGAGCTCCACAGCCAGAGCACCAGTGAGCTGTCGGTGCTAACGGGGGCGGATATCGAGGGCCGGTCGTTGCTGCGACCGACGCAGTCTTTCCCGAGTCCAGCCGCGAAGTATGCACAGGAACTGCCAGCGAATACGACCACGACGGGCATCGCGGTGTCGGCAGCCGCCGCAGGAGGAGGTGTGAGCTACGGATCATTCATGGCGCACACCACGAGGATATCGCGCGCGGTGTCCTCAGCTGCGGCAACGACGGTGGCGGCCGTGACGTCGACTTCAACTTCAGCTTTGCACACTGAGCGGAAGAGACGACCGTCAGTCATCTCGGCGGCGACTGCGACCATGCGAGCTGCCACCGCGTTAGATACTGTCACAGAGGTATGTTTACATTTGGTTCATTTAGTAAACAAGTATACATCGTCTGACTGCCTTCTTCGTGCTTTTTCCAACTCACAGATAGCACCGCCACATGTCGCAGTGCGCTATGGCGATACCATTCGTTTGTTTGCGAAGAGCAAATATGTGAGCTCCTCGGATTCGGGCGGGTATATTGGAACTTTTGAGATTGGCAAGCGCTTTCTCGCAAAGAACACCCACAAGCAGGGGGAACTGGCGTGCATCCCACCCATTTTAAACTCGGGGGCATTGCTCTACCGTCCATCGACGTTCCGTATCCAGTCCACGTGTGGACTTGATGCGGGCACACCCGTGAGCTACGGGGATGTAGTGGTCTTGGTGGATGAGCACGGCCGCGTGTGGAACAACAAGATTGGAACCGGACCCACCACAAAGAATGGCTACTTCGGTCCGCGCGATCAGAACACACCCGGTGAAATGTACCTCTCCTTCTACCAGTTGCACGATGACGAGAGCGGTAGCAGCTCCGAGACGTCCGATGACGAGGAAAGCTTCCTCTCGTTCAGTAACCTCGCCAAGACCACGAAGACAATGGCCGAAACTACTTTTGGGAAACCTACTCAAGTGGAGCTCAACCTTGCTGCGGCGGCGCTGCGTACCATGGGCAAAGTCATGTACTACGGCGACCGTAATCTGATCATCGATGTCGCGGACTCGAATCGTATTCGCTCCAAATTCAACCGTGTCATCACGCATTACCGCAAAAACGACGGTCTCGCGGTTCAAGGAGGGTACTTGCGGTGCGATGGACGTGGGAAGACAATTTTGTTCGAAATGCACGGCCCTCCGCTGCCTTCGATCGAATCCATTGATATCAGTGAAGAGCAACGTCTCAGTGAAGGCAGTTCGGGCAATGACACCGACGAGAGCGATGCGTCGCGTCGTCCCGCCCCCGATCCAAGCATTCAGATGCCTCTCGACGGTAAAGGAGGCATCGCGTGTGGACAGCCCATCAACGTCCAAAATCTGCGTCGCTCTAGCGTGCTGTCAGTGCAGTTCTCCGATGGAGGGATCGTGAAGATCCCGTGCCTCGAGTTCATCAACAATGCGGGCGAGCCATTCTACCGCCTTGTGCTGGGTGGCACCCGGCCAACTCGCATCCTTGCCCAGGCAACCCGTTCACAACGCCGTCGACGGACAGTCGGCTTCCGTGAAACTCTTCGTGGAACCTACAAAGAGCTTTTCAAACTGTTTGGCTTCGTGGTCGTGACGTACTCCAGTGCTGCCTACGTGGGAAGTCACGTGTTCGGGTCAGTTGTCCTGCTTCCCGCGATGTATCTCGGTGTCTCTGTTGCGTTGGCAGTTTTTCTGGTTGAAGTTTTCCTTCCGGGAAAGATTGTTGCCACCCGAAGGCTTCCTGCGATGGAGCACTCCGTCTCCGAGGAGCAAACGCTAGGGAGTTGGGAGTTTACCATTTTGGCACTGGAGGCGTCCGAGGTGGAGCACATTAAGAGCTCTCACGTGGCAAATAACGAGGACGAGAAAAAGAGGAAGAAGGAGTCGTCGTCGTCGATGTCGAATGCGCCAAAAAGCTTTCTGGTCGCTGAGAACGGCAATGCGGCTAAAGCTGCCGAGCGGTACGAAGCGACGCTGGCGTGGCGTCAAGAAGTGGATGCGGATGGAATCTTGGCCGTTCCACAGCTGCACTACAATACGATCAAGTCGTAAGTGAGCAACCCTCTCGTGATGCTAATACTGCTGTGTGACGACTAATTCTGCTGTTTCTGCTCCGATAGAAACTACAAGCAGTTCCTTCACAAGCACGACAAACTCGGGCATCCTGTGTACTTTGAGAAAATTGGCTCCATTAACATTAAGCAGCTCAAAAATGCTGGTAAGGAGCACCTGTTTCAGGGAGGCGTTTGTTTTATGGCGTGATCTCTGACAGTGACTGATTCTCTCTCTCTCTTTCTGTTGTTGTTGTATCGACACAGGTATCAGCCAAGACGATTTGTTTCGTCATTATTTATTTGCGATGGAGTTCACCGTGAAGTATGCTGCGAATCGCTGCTGTCCATGCGAGGCATGTGCGTCAAGCGAAACGCAAAAGCTCTGCATTGTTTTGGATGCGCGCGGCATTGGGATGAAGGATATTGGTGGCGAAGCATTCGAGTTCATCCGGAGGTGCACAGGAACGATGCAAAAGCACTATCCGCAGCGATCCTTCAAGATTTTCTTCGTGAACGTTCCGTCCTGGTTTGGAATGGCTTGGAAAGGCATCAAACCTCTGCTGAGTGAAGCAACGCGTGCGAAAACCAACATTGTATCCGAAAGCGATACCCCTGCCACGCTGCTGGAGTTCATTGATGCAGAGAATCTGCCAGAGGAGTACGGCGGAAAATGTGCTTGCGCTGGAGGCTGCGATGAAAACTCTGCATACCAGCGGCTTCAAAGAGAGCTCGTGAATAGTGTGATCAAATGCGAACCATTTAACGCGGACGAAGCGGCAAATGGTGCTGGATCTGCGACGGAAGATGCCAGTAAATCCACAGCAGAAGGGGAGAGCGCATCGCTTGGTGCCGTGGCAACTGAGCAAGCCGACATGGATGAGTTGAGCAAACTATGTCTTGTTCAGGACACAGAGACACTCGCGAGATCCATCCCGCCTGGATCCTTCCGCGATGAGATTCTGAAAGCAGGGTTCCTTCTGAAACGATCCTTGCGACACAAGCACTTCAACCCGATCTGGAATCGGCGCTTCTTTGTATTGCATCGTACGTTCTACATTTCCCAACCGTGCTTTCATTTTGAGCGAGAATGTGCACTAACACTGTTTTGTTTGGTTGTCCATTGCAGCCGAGTCGTTGCGCTTTGCAAAATCCCCCGATGCTGAGATTTTCCAAATCGTATCGTTCACGAGCGATACAGTGGTGAAGAAGACCAACAAGCAAAACAACAGCTTTGAGCTCATCACTCCGTTGATGTCGAACAACGGACACTCGCTGCTTCTCTTCGCCCCTAGTCCGCAGTTGCTGAACGAGTGGGTCGACGCCATTGGTGATGCCATCGCCAAGCTTGGACCGAGTTCTTCAGCACGAGTGGCGACCGCATCACCACCGTTGAGAGGAAGCTTAGGAGACGACAAGTCAGCGTAGTCGGTTCGTGCGAACTGAGGTTTGGACTCGAATGTTGTATTTTCCGAATAGAGAGGGAAAAATAGACTCAATGTCGATCGAATCAACCGATTCTCTTTTTGTTGCTTTGGCTCGTGAAACTGCTCCTGACGGTTCGCACAGAAGATTGTGCATCGGCATTCATTGCCGGTTCGCAACAGCGCGTGATTCATCCGTCCCAACATGCAGCGTGGCTCCAATCAGACCGAGAAGCGAGCCGCTCGCTCTTTCTGGCAGAAGTATCCCGAGGTAATGCGCTGTGCGATAGATATCTAACGCAGTGCGGCTCATACTAATGCGATCTCGTTGGGGTCGGGATCCTGGACTGCGGGAGCAGAAAGAAGAGCTCAACCAATACTGGTATTCGACGGAAACAGTGGACAAACTCGCAACCGAGGTGCTAGCTGAAACGACACAGCATGGCCGCGTGGCTTTCCTGTCGACCCCAAGTGTCTACTTCGCAGTGAAGAGCAAGCAGAAGACGCAATCGCTGGACTGCGTCCTATTTGACGTATGGCACAATGGTTTCTTCCACACCACTGGTTTGTCTGCGATGTTGCGATTTGCTTACTGCGTGTGTGTGTGTGTGTGTGTGGGTCTCCAGTTTGATGAAAAGTTCGCAACCGAAGGCAGGAGGTTCGTTCCATTCGACTTCAACAAACCCGAGGCGATCCCGACAGAGCTGCACTGCTCTTTCGACTTCCTGGTCATTGACCCGCCGTTCATCACGAAAGAAGTCTGGCAGCAGTACGCAGCAGCTGCGAACGTGTTGTCGCGCTCGAACCAGAGCAAGATCTTGCTCACAACGATCGGTAAGACTTGCGCTGCGCTTGCTTGCATGCACACACACATCGTAGACGTTGCTGAGAAGCGACCCGCATGCACTGTGCGTCTTTCTTTGCTGTGGTGCAGAAGAGAATGCTGGAATCATGCAGAGCCTCCTGGGATGCCAACCGCAGAAGTTCAAGCCTTCGATCCCTCATTTAGTGTACCAATACGCGCTCTATACAAACTACCATTCCGAGCAATTGTGCGCTGCCAACCCCGAAATCGAAGACGAATGAATGATGTTTTCTCCTCACTCGCTTCAAGTCTTTCTTTCGCTTGCATTTCCCAGGATGGCGTTTCGTGATCCATTTTTACCACCAACCACGCCAAGAATAGCCAACACAAACGCTGAGGTTTCGAGTCGCGATTCTGATGCGCTTGCAAGTGTGCGAGACGACAAGAGACGAGAAAGCACAGAAGCAGCCGTCCCAAGGTAAGAGACTCGCTCCATGATGGACCAGAAATGGTTTATACCGACGCCTGCTGCGTGGAGGTCTCGCAGACAGCTCATTCACGAATTTGCACCTTTAGGCGGTAGCAAGATCCCTCCCATCGACCATTGCATGCGGCCATGCTGTCGCTCACAAAGCTACGGAGAAATCGGACATCGGAGAGCAACGCAGACGTCGTAGAGTCGATCACGATATCAACTCCATCCGCCTCGCCGCAGAAAGGACTCAATACCTCCCCAAAGGTGCAGCCCATGATCATAGTCGACGAGCCCGCAAACATGCCGGCAGAGCGTGATGGCGAGGACTCCGAACCGCTCGCCCCAACATCTGCTTCCGCCACCTTCGTTCGATCTGCGGCACTCTCGTTGGAGGCCATCCCAGATCAATCCTCCTCCTTGTTCCCATTCAGTGATGTGGCGTCTCCACCGCCATCTGCATCCTCGCCGAAATCGCGCGATAGCCAATCGCAAATGCGCGGGTTCTCCGTGGTGTCATTCCGCATCAAGCGGTTGGTGTCGAAGGAGAAGCGGCGGTTTGCGGAAGATGGCTTCAACCTCGATCTCACGTACGTCACGAACCGCTTGATCGCGTTTGGGTACCCTGCCGAGAGTCTGGAAGGAATCTACCGGAACCACTACAAGGATGTCTACAATTTCTTTGAGAAACGCCACCCAGACAGATACAAGATCTACAACCTGTGCTCCGAGCGAACGTACGACAAGGAGAAGTTCCACAATCGCGTCGCGGAGTATCGCTTTGACGACCACTGTCCACCCCCCATCGCGCTGTTTCTTCCGTTTTGCCGAGACGTCGATGCGTGGCTTCAGGAACATCCCGAGAATGTCGCTGCGATCCATTGCAAGGCTGGAAAAGGACGCACGGGCGTGATGATTTGCGCGTATTTGCTGTATACGGGGGCGTGGAAGTCTGCGCATGGCGCCATGGAGTTTTTCGGCGCCGCCAGGTCCTTGAAGCGCCAAGGCGTGACGATTCCAAGCCAACGCCGGTTCATTGCGTACTTCGGAGAAATGTGCCACAAGACGCGGCGTATTGGAGGCGATGGTGAAGGGTGCGCCGACCTGGGCGATAACGAAGCGGAGAGTGGGGTTGGCGATGCGAAGCGAGAGCGCGAGCTGAGCGCAGAAGAGTACAAGTGCCTGTGGGAAGAATCCATTGAAGGTCGCGGGATCACAGCAAAGCGACAGCTGTTCCAGTGCCAGCCGACCATCCCAGCGTCAACCCACTTGAAGTTGGTGAGCATGAAACTCTGCGGCGTGTACTCCCACAAGAAGCTGGACCCTCGTGTTCATGTTGAGTGCGGGAAAACGAGTGAGAAAGCGCCTGCAGCGTACACCTTCAACGGACCATTCAGTGGCATAACGTCGTCATTGAGGACTGCAGCTGGCGAAATCGACATGGAAGTCTGTCCGCTTGACGAATCGGAGCCCCGTCCCACGCCTCCACCGTCTTCTTCCTCTGGACGCGCTTCGCTGTCGCCACACACGGAGATGGAGCTCTTCTGCGATCGCTGCGTCGTGTGGGATGAAGTGAAAGTGCATTTACGCAACCGCAATGGAGTGAAACTTGGCCATTTTTGGTTCCACACATCGTTTATCAAGAGCGCTGGAGGCAAACTGGAGCTCGTGCTGGAGAAGCATGAGATTGACAAAGTGGTCAAGGACATCAAGCACGGACACAAGAAGTATGCGCCTTCCTTTTGCATCAAACTGCAGTTTGAGAAAGCCACAACCGAAGAAATCGAGGCAGCGGAGTTCGCGCAAAGGATTGCGGCGCTGAAAGTGGACACGTCAGTGACTGGCTCGTCGTTCTCGAGCCGCTTTTCCCCCCCAGGCTCCGTGTCACCTAGCAGAATGAAAGCTTGGACAAGCAGTCGCGAGAAACGCAGCGAGGGCAATCTCCACCTCTTCACAAGCTCCTCGAAGACCTCCCCAACGCCTGGTAAAGACGACCGTCCCCGCTCGAAGTCCGATCGCGGCGCACAGCAGCTTCAGAAAACGAGTCCTGGGAGGAGTGCTCGAGGTGTCCCCGCAGCTGATTTGCACTTTGCAGCGAAAGTTGGCATCGAGCGAAATGGTGGTGCCGAAGGGTTTACGAAAGACGATGGAGACTCTACAGATGACGGCGGCAGTAGCGTCAGTATTAGACCAGTCGAGCGCACGCGTACACCACCAAAAGCGAGCGCGGTGGCGTCCTCTCCGAAGAACCAGCTCACGCGCTTCTTTTCTGTCCGAAAGAAGGAGCCTCCGACGAACACATGAGCGCGACACGCAGTGCGAGCGGACGGACTGCTGGGCATGTCCACTATTTATCCGTCTCCCTTCTTCTTATCTTTTTAGTAAGAAGCTTCCAATATTGGATTTTGCCCTGAAGCCGAAAGTGCTGGAATGCTTCGTGCGAGAGCGAGCAGTTGAAGCGTCTTGTGTCCTCATTTGTTGCTGTAGCCATTTTGGAAATGGTCGGTGCTGACTTCCATATTTTATACGCGATGCATTTTGTGCTTGAGGGAAAGGGGTACGCTCCTCTGCGAGCGTAGGGTTGTGTTCGTTCCTCCTCCTCAAAAATACAGTTTCTCTATGGGGGACAGCGGGACTTTTTTGTGCAGGTTTGTCACAAGTGGCACCTCCGCCAATGAGGATGGAGGGTCGGTGTGGGAAGACGGCAAATTGGTTTGGCCAGCTACGTCTTTGCAAAAGCGAGCCAGCAAGACCCGAATCACTCCTCAAGTGGCAACCTGCTTTCTTCTTGTGTGTTTGTTTGTTGCGTTGGTGCGAATATTTGCCATCCGTCAACACATCCAGCAGCGCTGCGTGTGAGCACTTTCCGAACAAGTCGCTTGGACCGCGTGCCGAAGAGCTACAAGCGTAATGGGGCTGTGTCTGTCCACCTGCATGCCGAAGGGCGGCGGCGACATCGGCGAGGAGATCGAGAAGGACCTGGACGACATCAACCGCAGCTACATCAAGCAGATCGACCACGGCGCGCCGTTCGGCACCACGTCGCTCCTCGCCGTACGACCGAAGCATTCAGCTACGTACCTAGTGGCGTGCAAGTGAGGAGGTGTTGACTTTTGTGTATGTCTGCGAATGATTGAGTGCAGGCGGACGAAGTGATGTGTCTGGATGCGATCGGGGAAGGACCGTTCGGTACGGTGTATGAAGGACGATACCGCGGCAGTACGGTCGCCGTGAAGAAAATGAAGATGACCGTGCAGCCGATGAAGCAGTCGACGCGGGAAAACATGGAGATGGAGCTCGAGGTCGAAGCCACGCGCATGGGAACGTACGTTTACACCTGCGTGTCGAATCCCGTTCGCTGATTGTGGATGCTCCCTTGACGCTTTCTGAACCGAGAGAGATTAACATTCTTTCTTCTTTTCTTCGTCCTGTTTGCCATTGGCATGGTTGTAGCCTGCGCCATCCGAACACCGTGTTGTTCATGGGTGCATGTGTCCAGGGTGAGTATTTCTGTATCGTGAGCGAGTACTGTACGCGCGGGTCGCTGTTCAATGTGCTGCACGCCCCCAAGCAGTCCCCACAAAGTTCCAGCGGCAAGAAAGACAAGCGCGGCGCAGACAGCCAGCCACTCTCGCGCAACAATGCACCACCGGGCAGCAACATCATCAACTCTTCCGACGGAAAGAAGAAGAAACCAATCAAATGGAATCTGCAGCTGCGACTCGCGCTCGGCGCTGCGAAAGGGTTGCTGTACCTGCACAGCGCAGACCCGCCACTCGTCCACGGACAGCTGAAAAGTACGAACATCCTGGTAGACGACTCCTGGAACGCCAAACTCGCAGATTTCGGCACGCGTCGTGTGGCGGATGCCATGGGGTTCGATCGCACGCGTCTGGAAACTATGGACTCAGGCGCCGGTTTGCTCCGATGGACGGCTCCAGAGCTGCTCAAGCTGGGGGAGGAGCGGGTGCTCAAGGGGAATGCCTCCTCGGGCGGTTTGTGTCCACAGGCAGTAGATGTGTATAGCTTTGGCATGGTGCTGTGGGAGCTGACGACGGGCGAGCTCCCATTCGCGGAAATGCAGACCAACCGCGAGATCCGCGAGTACGTGCTCTCGGGCTGCCGACCCGTGATGAAGCCCGGCCAGTGCAACATGCAGTGGGGAGAGCTCATCACACGATGCTGGTCGCACAACGCATCACGACGGCCAACCGCTGCCGAGATCGTCTCGACGCTCGAAAGCATCAGCAAGACGGACGCTAAGGTGCAATCCGCCAAGAAGAAAAACAAAGCAGTGAACAGCAACCGCGCGGATTACCGCTTTGACCCGGACAAGCCTCGTTCGCGAACGAACGGGGCGTCCAAGTTCAAGACGAACGTCCGACTCGTGTCATCCTAAGTAGCACCGTGTACGATTACAAAGTGGGATGCCACTGCCAGCATTTAACTGTCCATACTAAACTAGCGTAACCCATAATATCACCACCACCACCACCACCGCCATGATCCGCATATCAGGCATCGAGGTGTTATGTGTGGAACTCGTCCCGCAGCATAATTGAAATGCGGCGCGTGCGGTTGACGGAGAACTCGTTGCGGAACACTTGAACGCCTGGTAAGATCTCGTGCGTGTAATGGAATCGGACTCGTCCCCTGGAAAGCATGATGCACATAACCCGCAAGTCCAGAGTTAATTAAGAACGGTCAGCTCTCTCGAAAACAGTGCAAAAGGGAAAAGCGAAGTGGAGCCGTACGTCATGACGTAGAAGGAGCGCTGAGGTAGGAACGCATCGATGATCGACTCGCCGTGCTCTTCTTTGAAGCGCATGATACTCGGCGACAGCAAACTCACGCCAGCGACCACGCGACCTGAAAACTACGACAGAGACGGTTAGTCTTCCTGCGAGGGTGTGCGTATGGGCAGATACACAATACCTTGATCGAGTCGACGTGGGGTTTAATGTACCCGTCTTCCGCTAAATCGATCACGTGGACAGCCGGGAAGTATTCCAAGTCTTGTGGAAGAATCGGGGCTTCGCGCACTCGGTCTAGAATGCGCTTCGTTTCTGCTCCACACACACACACACATTTTTCCTTTTCCATGAATGCAATGCACACTCAAATACGGAGGAAGGTGCTGATTGTACCTGTGCTCCACCTGGATCGCTCCATCTCTTTAAACTTGACGATCACCTGGTCCCAATGGTCTTCTTCGTAGCGACGTCGCTTGAGGATCTTCATGCACTCTTCCGCGACAACGCGCTCTTCGTCCTCGGTGATGATGTCTTGCATCACGCGCAGATCGCTCTCGCGCACCAGCGGGTCCGTGCAGCGCGAGGCGTCAATGTTCGCGACACCCTTCCAGAGCGCTGAAGCGCCAACGCTTGCAGGCGTATGGGCATCAGCAGCAGCGACGACCGACATCAATCGGCGCATACTTGGGACCGCAGTTCCTCCGCGACGCAGCATCCGCGTCGTCTCCACGGCTGCGCGCATTTCTCGTTCTTCCGCGCCTCGAGTCCACGCTCACGAGCCATGTGAATGACCTTGATGTCGCGTGTCTTGCGCACAAGGATAGCCATAAAAGCAACAAAATACGCGTAATTCGTACCTCTGTAATTTTGAGTCGCTACAAATCGTCTTGCTTAGGTGCGCACCCACACATTGCACAGAAATGCCGACTTATGAGAGAGCCACTTGCCGCAACCATGTTCAGCTGCACTTTTTGGGTCAGTCAGCAGCGTGAGCATTTTGCCATACACCGCTGCTGGTAGAAGGTTCGCTGTGCTGAGCCGTCTCCAGCACCCGCACGCCAAGTGATCGCCAAGTGATCGCCAGTGTCGCTGTCCGATTCTGTGATGCGGGGTGATGCAACGAGCAGAGTGGTCCACTGCTGTAATGGAAAACGCAAAAGCACCCACATGTGAAAACACTTTCCTCAACTGGTTCCTTAAATTATCGCTCTAGACGTGGATTTATTCCAAATTACACAAAAGCACTTTGGTTGTTCGTAGCACTATTGATTGGCAAGAAGGTGCAAAGAGAGAGAGAGAATGGCTGCACAGACTCTCGCGACGTTTGACACGAAGGAGACCGCCGACTGCGTCGAGGCGTGTCCCATCGAGGGCTTCGAGACCTCGCTCGTGGTCGCAACGTACCAGCTGCACAAGGCAGCGGACACAGACGCAGCGTCCGCGACCGACCGGAGGTGTGGCACGCTGCAGCATTTCCACTTGGAGCACGACGAGAGCGATGGCGGCGTCTCCATCACCAAGGCGGAAGAGCTGGAGACATCCAGTGGCATTTTCGATATCAAGTGGTCGACGCATGCACTCGAGGGCAAGGCTGTGCTCGCGTCTGCCACGGCGGCAGGGACTCTAGAACTCTATGCGCTCACGAAGGACGCCGGTGCGCCGACGCATCGCATTCAGCATACAGGCGTTTCCTCGGAGAAGGATGCCAGCTCCATGTGCTTGTCGCTGGACTGGAGCAATCGCGTGATCCCGAACCAGGAGCCAGCGATTTGCGTGAGTCATTCCGACGGGTGCGTGTCCATGTTGCTGCGTTGTGTGTGTTTCGCAGTCCATGTGCTGATTGATGTTTCACTGACCATGGACACGCTTTACAGCGCGCTCTCCGTATGGAATGTGTCCCAAAGTGGAGTCTCTGCAAGCGCAAAGGTAGGACGCAGCCAAAGACAGTGCCTGCGACAGACAATCTGTTTGACATTAACGGCAAGCTTTTCCTCTGAACACGCAGTGGCAAGCCCATGACCTCTTCGGCTCGCCGATCGAGGCGTGGATCGTGGCGTTCAACTGCCACGACCCAAACGTCCTTTTCTCAGGCGCCGATGACGCCACGTTGAAAGGGTGGGATCTGCGCATGCACAACGACGACAGCTCGTTCTCCCCGATCTTCAAGAACGCGCGCACGCACTCCATGGGTGTCTGCAGCATCCAGTTCCACCCGCACGACGAGCATCTCGTTGCTGTGGGCAGCTACGACGAACACGTCAGTCTCTGGGACCACCGCAGCATGCGAGCGCCGCTTTCCACGTTCAGCACTGGGGGAGGGGTCTGGCGGTTGAAGTGGCACCCACAAGCCAGCAGAAAGGTGAGAAAGGCAACGGGCAGAAGAACAGATCGCTGTCTCCTTTTTTCTTTTTCCCCCACTGACTTGTCTATTCTCACAATTATAACTCCAGGAGTATCTGCTGACCGCATGCATGCACAACGGCTTCCAGGTGCTCAAGACGGACACCGAGAGCGCATTGACGCAGGTCGTGGGGTACAATCTGCACGAGTCGCTGGCATACGGCGTGGACTGGTGGCGCGATCCGGCGTCGCTGGCATCCGCTGCGCCGGTTGTAGGCAGCTGCTCGTTCTACGACCATACCTTCCACGTGTGGCGCCACCCGCTGCATTAACACGGCGCATTCGTCCGCCCTCGAACAGTTCGCTGTTGCATGTGCGAGGTCCGTGAGACTAGAATGCACTCTCTCCAAGTGAGCGAGTTCAAGTGCTTCCTCCCCCTCGTTTGGGGCTTCGGTGTACCTTTTGCACAAACCAGAATATAGACATTATAGAATGTCTCGTAGACAATTTGTTCATTGGCGGAAACACGACGATGCCATACTCGCAGCAAATCGACGATGGCGACTACGAGAGGGTGTTCCCTGCATTTACTGGCGCTGAGGTTTGTGACGGCGGTTTGGTCGAGACAATGAAGTGACAGGCGTCCGGTCTTTGTGCCGATTGGGCTGTCTCATGCGATTTTCCGCCAATGGAGGCGTGATGTGGAGAATGCAAGCGACCGGATTGGCTGGTTTGTGGATGCCGTCAGCTCGTGGATTCGGGATGCAGAAGAAGAGCGTGTGTGCGTCGCGCTGCTTGGGAACGCGAGCTGGATCCGAAGATTCTGGGGTGTCGATTTTCTTTTTCTTTTCGGCTATCTATATATGTGGAAGAAACACGACTATCCGTGCGTGCGTGCAGTGTGTGATACAGGGGCTTCTTCTCCCACGAGCTCGCTGTCAGCAGGCGGACGAACGGTGGCACCTCATTCGCAAACACGCCACACACAAAGCAACCCTCTGAAGTTGAGAAGAAAAGAACATGCCGCTTGCCGTCCACAACAGCTCGTCCTCCACCGCCTCAAGAGCGGCCGCGACAGCGTCGAACACGTCACGACTGATCCCGAAAGGCACGCTTCCCGTTGTCGTCCCGTTGGTCGTGGGCTCGTTGGCATTTGCAGAGTTCGCACATGAGTACGAGAAGAAGCGCCGGCAGCAAGCCAAGTCAACAGCCGCAGCATCCAAGCAGCAGGTCCACGCCCATGTTGTGCTTCCATGGAAAGGAGCTCGATAGACGACACGAGTTGCGTCCTCTTCTTATCCGAGTCAGCATTGTCAATGGGGGAGGGCAGCAGCGCGAGCAAGTGGTGAAACAGTTACCCTGTGCAACTTCAACATGCCGACCAAGACCGGAAAGAAACGAAGTTGAAGACGCGAGCACCACCCAAATGCTCCACCATTTTAGTATTTACTGTATATGTGAGCCATCGTAATCGGATTATCCGCAGATCCACCACCTCTTCTTATTAAAAATGAAAGCACCAATTCCTCATTCCGCATGTGCGTTTAATGCGTCTGAAAGCATGCGTTCCGATCTGTCATGTCGGACGGGAGGGATGTGCAACCAGCGCATTTTGTCGGTTCACCCAGTAGGTAGCGAGTCCTCTGTCGGTTCATTTTTGACAATCCGCATGGAAAGAATCAGAAAGGAAGGAAAGAGAGAGAGAGAAACAACAACTGAGTCCTGTTGTCGCTGCCAGTCATCGCGTCGATGTCACGACATCGAACAAAGAAGCACAAGAAATGAACAAGACCAGAAAGGGAGAACAACTTGAAGGATCGAAGCCAACGTACCTACACCTCTGCAACCGCATAGTCGCACCACCCACGACACTCGGATCGCTTCGTCGCGTGCTCCACTCTCTGGGAGATGATGCTGTCATCATCCTGCCATACAGCATACCACCGTCGCAATCGACACGCAGCGAGATGCGCAGTTTTAACATCGACTGGCTGGGTGAAAGTTGTCAGTTGACAGTAGGGCAGGGGAAGGTCAGGAAAAAGAAAGTGGGGAGATGGGCGAGGTTGCGGAATGAGGACTTTCTCGAGTCCAGTCACCATAAAAAACTTTCTTGTGAGGGGGATTAGCTGTCGGTCGCGTGTCCAAAGGCGGAAGCAAGCAGAGACGATCGAAAGGCACCGCGCACGAGTGCGAGCCTGAGTGGGGTGAGTTAGCGCGTATTCGCACGGACATCGCGACTGCGTCGGTCGATCGGATCATTCGCACCAACTGCGACAGCGCTTCAGGTTGATTTGCAACGATGGTAGATATGCAGCGCGCAGGAGCTCCGCAAGTGCAAGCGTCCAGCAGCAGCAGCAGCGCGACCGGGTCGACCGCGTCCGCAAACTCGGTCTCTTCCAGCCGCACGACCACCGCGTCAACGATGAAAGCGACATCGCGGATCACCACTCCGTCCCCATCGACTTCATCGGCGTCGACCTCCTCCACCCACGGAGACGACGGCTACGCTAGTTCGCAGTACCGGTCGTCGTTCAAAGACGAAGACCTGACCGAGGGCGAAGAGAGTCTCTACAGCGGTCCGTCCATTTCGTCCCCGTACTTTTACGGAAACCAAATGGGGACGCCTGGCCAGCAGCAGCAGCAGCACCACCACCACCACCAACCGCAGCAGCAACAGCAACGTGACGAAGAGGAACTCTTTGCGTCCTACACCAGCACTCCGCAGCAGGAGCTCGACGATCAGATGCGCGACGGCGCGAACACGTGGGACTACTACTACCCTCCGCCCGTCTCGAATCCGAACCCGACTCCGAGTTTGAGCTCCTCGACGACCGTAAACCAGCTGTCACGCCATCACCAACAGCTGCCGTCACGCTTCCCCCAGGACCCCCACGCGCAGCACAGCCCGAACGCGCAGAACAGTAATCCTCCCATGCAGCCGCGGTTCTCTCCCGCGACCACAAGCGCGTTCCCGGCAGCAGCCACGTCGCTGTCCGTGACCATGGCCACAAGCAGCAGCAGTAACAGCAGTACCGTCGTCGCCGGCCGTCAGGGAGTCAAACGCCCGCTCGACCGCGCGTCGGCCAACAGCCACGCACACCCGTCCCCGATGGTCTCGCCCACTGTGTCAATCGCCAGCTCGATGATCGCCATGCGCAACATCCCCGACTCGCTCGACCTCGCGCAGACCAGCAAGGCTCTGCTCACACACCCGAGCGTCTCCAAGCAGACCGCGGCGTTCGCGACGAGCACCTCCATGGTCAACAGCAGCAGCAACACGATCAACATCAGCGCCGCGGTCGCCAACAGCAACAACAACAACGGTAGCAATGCGTGCAAGCTGAAAAAAGAACTCGAGGACGACGAAGCGGACGCTTTGGCGCTTGGTCCCGCCGCGAAGAAAACGAAAGTGTCTCGCGAGCGGCAGCTCAAAATCAACGCAGCGTCGCGGAGATGTCGCAAGAAGCAAAAGGTGCGTGTGCTATCATAGCGTTGTGGATTGTACGTTGATCTCTTGTGTCAGCATGGCTGACATTCGTCCTGCTTCCTCCGTGTAGCTGGAGCTGCAATTTCTGCGGACGCACGTCGTGGAGCTTCAAAGCGCGCTGCGAGAGCAAGTGAACCAACTTGGCGCAACTCCTGGGCAGCAGCATCGAGCAGCGCGTTTGAGCCAATTCCTCGAAAACAGCATTCAGAAAGTTGAAGAGATGAGTTCCGGGGGTCGACCACCGACGCCTGCGACTACTACTACTACTACTGCCAAGACGTTCGGTACCGAACTGGAGGGGTTTAGCGCAAAAGCAGGCGACGACCGAAGTGGCGACGACACCGATGGGCTCTCTGCTGGCAGCGATCTCGTCAGCAAGATCGAGGTCGACGATGCTCGCAGCATCCACTCCATTGATCCATTGGTACTGTTCAACTTTCTCTCATCGTTGCTGGCTCCTTTGTTGTCGTGCGGGTCACTCATTTGTTTGGTTTATCTTGTGTGCACGTAGACTGGGTACTACCTCACCGAGGAGCGCAAGAAGACGCTGCTGAACATTGCGTCGTTCGTGCGCGTGAACATGAGTCTCGAGAGTCGTAGCTTTTCGCCCGAAGTGATCTCGTGCCTGCCCATTGAAATGGACGGGTGGCAACTGCGCCTCTCGATCACCGAAAAGAACTACACGATCCACAACTGCAAGTTCTTCCCCTGCAACCTCATGGACATGTACGATTTCTGCTGGGAGACCAACGTCTCGCAGAAGATCAGCATCAAGCAGGGCAAGAAACACTACTCCGTGGTCACGCCGCTCGACAGCGACGTTGCCCACGTGTACTCGAAAACGATCGGCAAGTGGTCGCTCTCGGTGCATGGCGTTCCGAACGTGAGTTACAACAGTTTGGTGTGCCGACGGTATGAACCCGACCAGCACCGCGCGATCATCTGCCAGCAGAGTGTGTTGGAAGAGCGCGACTTTGAAGACGAATCGACGCTGCCGTGGCTGTTCAAGCGCTGGGTGGTCTTCCAGCCGCACGTCGTCGATGGTGTGCAAGGTACGTTGGTCGAGGCGTTCCGCACGGCGAGTTACGCCACGGGCAAGCTCATCTACAAGGAGAACAACACGTACGACAGCTTCTGCGAGCACCTGATCCGTCGGTACGCGGAGTCGAACTCGCTGCTAGAACGCATGATGGCGCGCGACAAGCGCTTCCAGCATGTCGCGGCGATCGACGCGTCCAGCGCGAGCGAAGTCGCGATGGACTACGAAGAAACCGCGTCCGATCGCATGGTGAAGGACCTGCTCTTGTTTTAGAAGAGAGTTTGTGTGCAGCAATGTGTTTTGTTTTTGTCCAAAAGTCAAAGGAAGAAGAAGCGAGTGGGAGAAAAGAATGTGTAGAGTCTATTATCTATTTAAGAAAGATATTGTGTGTGTTTTGTTGTTGTTTTGGTTTGACAAGTGTGTCTGTGTCTGTGTGGGGTTAAACGTACAAGTGTTTGTTTTTGGATCGACGCGGGGTGTTCCATGTGACGTCAAATGGTCGTGGGATCTCTCGGAGCGCGAGGTCGTCCTCTGTGAGCTGGTCTTCGCCCTCGAGATCCGCCGAGAAGTACGTTTCTTCGTCCTCATCGAGGAGCGAGTGCTTGGTCGACTCCTCTTCTTCGTCTTCTTCAGACTCGGGGAACTCGTCGTCCACGATCTCTTCGTCGACAAACTCGTGGCGGCGTCTTCGCTCTCCTTCGCGCGCTTGCAGCGCTGCCGCTTCTTCTAGCTCCTCTTGCTGCTTTTTCGCGGACGCACGCGTTGCCTTTTTCACAGCCTTGACGTGCTTTTCCTTACGTTTGGCACGCGCCGTCTCCAAGTACATGTCGTCACCCGTGAGTGGGCGACGGCTCTTCATCTGGGATACATGCGCGTGCAGCAATTCCACAGCCTGCGCCGCTTCGGTGAACGACTCGAAGCGGAATTCCATGCGGCCGTTGGTGATCAGCACGCCCGACGGCACCGTGCTCGACACTTTCATCGCGAGCCCACCGGCTTCGAGAATGCGGTTGACTTCGTCCATCAAATCGCCCACGCGGGTCCCGAATGGAATGTTTTGCACCGAAATCGACGTGCGCTCTTCGGGCACCGACGAGAACACGGGACGGTACTCTTTCCAGCCGCCCATCATCACGCCAAAGATCTGCAACGCGCGTTGCAAGGCGCGTTCTCGGCCATGGTCAGACGCGAATTCCACGAGCGCTTGGTACGGGGTTTTGTGGTCGGACGCGATCACGTGGGTCTTCTTGCGCGGCGTTTTCAGCTCCTTCACGACACCCTTTGCCTTCTTCTTCGCACTGCCGCCGTTTTCTTCGCCTCCTTCGTCCCCAAAGTCGTTGTCCAGCTCCGCCAAGTAGTCCAAGCCGTCGTCACCATCATGGCGACCCGAGGCTGCGTCTTCCGGTGGTCCATTCACGGGGGTCGAAAAGAACACGAAGCGCTTCACTTCACCCACGTGCTCCAGTGCCTCGCGCAAGTGCTTCTCCGTGACGCCATGCGGGAGATTTCGGTAAAACACGCTCCGGCTTGGCTGCCACGTGGATTCAAGACGCTCACGACCAGCGTCGCTGAGTGCGGCCACGGCTGCGCGCTCGCGAATGAGCTTGTGCGAGTGGCGGAGCTTCACGCGGCAGATGGTCAGCGTTTCCACCGACAAGTGGTGGAACGTTTCTTCAAAGAGCGGCATGATCGCGTCCGCACAGCGCGGTCCCAGCGTCTTGCGCGCATCGTCGAGGAACGTTTGGCCAAACGTTGTTCGGTTGGGACGCCACGCGAGCTTGTACTTGAGGAAGCGGCTGAAGAACATGTGGTACTGGCGGTCGTCAAGCACCGACACAATGTTCCACGCCGTCGTGATCACCTTTTCGCGCATCTCGGGCGAGAGCTTCGTGGAGACCGAGTGCATGGGGTCCACTTCGTCAATGTCGTGGATCAGGATATGCGCGACACGCATGCGCGACTCCAGAAGCGCGCGCAAGATGGCTTCATGGCGCAGACGATGGTGCTGGAGCGCGTTGGTCGCCAGCTCGGACTCAAAGTCTTCGTACGTCGCGTTGTTCCCCGACAGGAACGGCACGAGCTTCGAGAGCACGTCTTCATGGTATTGCTCCGGGAACGCCGTCTGGATGTTGCACACCATCTCCTGGAAGATCTTGCGGTGCAGCTTGGACGTTTTCACCGACGCGAGCATCGCGATGAGCATTTTCGAGATCGTTTCGTTCGGCAACTCCTTGGTCATGTACTCGATGAGCTCTTGGGTTTGCGAAACGAGCATGCGGAAGTCGATACGGTCGTTCTCCAAGTTGAACTCTTCCCATTCGGCATCGACGGCGTCGACGTCATACATCACAGAGGCAGGGGGTTGCTTCTCTAGACCCATCATCTCCGCGAAATGGCTGTACCCCTCGATGTCCAGTACTTTCCGGAAATCGTTCTTCACCTGCCACAGACTAGACTTTGCGCCGCGATGGTGACCTGGAGAGGGCCGCTGCACCAGCTTCAATGAGTTCAGACACGCCAAACGACAGTAGCAGAACACGATACCGATGAACTTGGGGTCGGCAACGAGGTCTGGGTGCAACCCCATGATTTCCGGGACCAGCAGTTCGTTGTCTCCTTGGACAACGACTTGAGGAGTTTCTTCGGCGCTTCCGGAAGAGGGCTCGGCGCTCGTGATGGACTTGCGCGACTCGAGCTCCAGCGTTTCGATGACTTCGTCTTTGCCGTGAAGAAACGCGAGCATGTACTCGTACTCCTTCGTGTGGTTGGGTCCAAAGCGCGTTTCCAGCGATCGAAGGAACTGCTTGCGCGACAACGAAGTCACTCGCGGCAGCGTGGCGTACTGTGCCACACGGTGAACCACCTTGCCGATATCGAGTTCGGTCATGGAATGACGCAGAATGGCAAGAATCCGCTCGGCTTTCGCAGTTGCTTCTTCTCGGGATTCCTCTCGGATCTCGCCATCGTCACTGCCTTCGTAGATGGGGTACCCAATACGCTGCGCAGTGAAGTCGATGTCGTGCAATGCGCTCTCGCCATGGAGCAGCTCTGACCCTTCAAGGAAGGGAGTGACATCCTGTTCGTCTTGCTCTTCGCCATTGGTTTCCCAGCTGCCACCATTGACACTCGCCACCGACGACGTGCCGATTCCGTTCAATGGCGCTTTGTGTGCATCGATGTCGTTTTCACCGTCGACGGTGTCCTTGCCGCCGGATTGCTGCTGCCATTTCTGCGGATCCACCGCGTCGCTGAAGGCGCGCACCATCATCTGCGAGCGCTGGTTGCGGAGATACTGCTGCTGCTGGCGGTGGAAGCGGCGGCCATTGGCGACGACCGCACCAGAGCTACCGTTGCTGGCAACGACGCGCGCATGGAGCTGCACGAGCGAGTGCTTGAGAGGACGCAGCGGCCGCATGATATCAGCGAGACAGAGAGAGAGAGAGAGCCAAGTCAATTGCACTTCTTGCGCAAATGAGCTGCTCGAGGAATGACCATCGCTCCAAGTGAAAAAGGCATTGGTTGGCGCAAATCGCAACGCCCTCCCGAAACGCATACTATGCCGCTTGAGAGGGTAAAAACTGATAAATTGGTGGAATCGGATCGCTTAAGTACGAAACAGCATTTCTATTTCTACCTGCAGTTTCTATTCGGTGACACGAAAGGACACGCACAAAGCGACATGGGAATCGGTAACGCCCCTCGAAGAGCTCCAATTGTGCCATCTGCATCAACAGCACGGTTTCAATTGGAGAGGAAGCAGCTGAGAGAGCGTGTGCTAGGAGAAGCGAAGCATGTCGGCGCAGCACGAAGGCGACGCCAACAAGCTCAACCGTGAACTCCTGCGATGGATCCAGAGCCTCGACCTGGCTTACTCGATCAAGAACGTCAAAAGGTGCGGGTCTATCTTGCTGGCAGATATCTCGTTGCAACCGGGTTGTGCGTGCCGTTCATTACTCACTCTTCTTCTTCTTCTTTGTAACAGAGACTTCTCGAATGGGTTCCTAGTGGCAGAGATCATGTCAAGGTACTATGACAAAGACATCAGCATGCACTCCTACGACAATGGCATCGGCATTAAAGTAAAGAAAGACAACTGGGAGCAGCTTCTGAAGCTCTTTGGACGGTTTTCAGACCTGGACCCGCTCACATCGAAAGCCGACATGGACGCCATCATCCATTGCCGAAATGGCGCTGCTGTCGGCTTTCTTACCAAATTGTATCAGTGCCTGACCAAACGCACTATCCAAGCAACCTCGGTTCCGTCGCAACAGCCAGCAGCTGCCGTCCCCATCGCGAAAGCGACTGATACTGCTGAAGGCATTCCTCCCTACGCGAAAACGACCGGCTCGACGCTCATTCGCGAGAAAATGAGAGACCCAGATATCGCGGAGATCAACGACGAAAGTGAGATCAACCGCAAAGTGCGCACCATTCACAGTCACCACGAGGAAGCGCTGCAGCTGGAGCGCCTGATGACCGACACCCCGGATCGGTACCCATCGCTTCGCAGTGCCAGTAAAGCAACGGTGCTGCGCGGCGCAACGAAGCCAGTTCGAAATGATGACAGTCCCGCGCTGATGGCGCAGCATGTCGTGAAGGAAGTGCAGATCAAGTCCATGAATGAAAAGAGTCTTGAGAAATTGCGTGTGACTCGCGAGGCAAAAGGACACGAAGCTTTAGGGGGATCTACCTACAGCGGACCCAGCGGCAGTTCAGGCGCATCTTTTGACTCCCATGGAGGTCGCGGAGGGTTCGGCATGAGTGGAGGAGGCAGTCCCGCCACAGACCTCATTCAAAAACGGAAACCGATGGATCTTCTGAATGAGGCAGTGGACCGTCAGCTGTTGTCGTTGGGTCTCTCCTCGAAGCTGGAGCAGCGAGCAAAGGACAAGTTCGAAAGCTTTGTTGATGCGATTTTCGACGGCCAGCAGTTCTCCGATCAGGAAAGCGCAGAGGTCCTAGCCGATCTGGCGGACGACGCAGGTCTCCTCGCCATCGCGTTTCTTGATTTCCCGAAAGAATTTTGGAAATTTATCGGACTCCTTTATCCACTGTTGACCGAGAACGGTGACGATGGCATGCTGTTTCAAAGCGTTCAGGAGATTCTGCAGCAGTTGGGGCGACAGTGTGTCAAGCGAGATGCCACCACTGCAGCTTTGCTGATGTCCGAGAGCATTCTCCCTAAAATCATTCCTGATCTCCGCGGCAATGCGACCAAGCGCGCGGCATTGCTCCAAATCGTCTATTCGTTCGTCCCCGACTCCGTTTTGGCCCACATCCAGACGATTAAACGGCTCCGAGAGGGACTCCCCGACGATATCCCCGCATTTATCCACGCGCTGTCCATCTTGCTCTACATGGAAAACGATCTGGACGACACTTTGGTGGATCTGTACCACTACTACTGCTGCATTGGTCTCGAAACGTCCTGCGAGAAGTTGCGCGCAGCTTGCCTGTCGATGCTGGTGCCCTTTTTGTCGTACGATCCGTCCTTGGTCGTCGATTTGCTGCCGCGCTTGACCCAGTTCTCGTCCAGACACGCATGGTGGGAAGTGAAAGCGCAGCTTTTGATCGTTTCCTCTGCTTTCCTTCACACTGCGTCAAGCCCATCGACAGAAGACGGCGATCGCGACCTGACAGATCAGATTGAGTTGGCGTTGACGATCATTGAGCGAGAGTTCCATCCGGCTGCAAATTTAAACCTGCGGCGCATAGGCTTGGCATACCTGGCGAAGAACCTCTCCAACTACCAAGAACTTGTCCCGCTTTACGTCGACGTGCTCTTCAGCCTTCCGCCTGTCGTTCGGCACATCATGCTCCGAGCGGTAAACCGCGACCAGGACTCTGACGCATGTGAAGATACAGAGTCCCTTGCACCGCACTCGGACTCCGTAATGAAAAACGAGCTTCCGATCCGAGGTGCGTCTGGCGCGCGCTACCAACTCATGCAGCTGCCTGCGCATTGGGACTCCGTCGCAATCGCAAAGCAGATTTTCTACGAGTGGAAAGACCAAGACCACGCCGACTTTGAAGTGCTGCATGTCCTGCACCGCTGCTTTGAGCAGCTCCAATCGATGGGTAAATGCGATGACGCGAGAATGCTGTATGACCAAACGAAGGGGTTTCTCGTTCTGGGCTTTCTGGATGCCGGTGGCTCTGCTCTAGTAGCGCGGATCATCGTCGGGGTTCTGGTGTCCGCTCCCGCTTTCGCGGACGACGTCTTCCAGCACGACGTCTTCATCGAGTCCTTGCAAAAACTCGTCACGAACAACGTCGACGATATTCGCCAACAAGCAGCGGTCAAGGTGCTGCGCGACGCCAGTCTCCTCGACCCAGTGTGCGCAGCAAGCGTTCGGCGCTGCGTGCAGGCGCTTCGCTCTCTGTGCGATGGACATGCATTTAGCGCATCTCTCTTCGCCGTCGCGCTCGATGTGTGACTGTAGCAAGAGAGGGTGCTAGCGGGTTGTAAGCACAAGGATGCATGCGCAACATTTTTGGCGGTCACGTCTCTCGCTTTTGTGTGTTGTTGTTGTACGTGCTGCTCTCTGCGTGCTCCGGTCTCTGGAGCCGAGCGCATGCAGGTGTGAATCGACGAATTTTTGACAGTCACACATGGCTACAGAAAATGCCCAAAGTAAAGTCGAGCGTCCGATTGGCAATTTGGGTTGCAGACTATCCGTATGCAAGTATACGATGTGGTCTTCAACATATACGTATAGTTTGCATTCGTTTGTTTGGAAAAGCTGCTTTCTTCTTGCTGGTCACCATTTGTCTCCATGATGTGTTTGGAGCGAAGGTGGTGCGTGAGCTGCTCATGGAAGCCCAGCATCGTAGCCCACCCTCTGCTCCGCTTCGTGGGCATCAGATATGACGTGACCAACATGCCGCGCTTTCCCTTGCAGGAGTTTTCTTCCAGAGAACGACACAGCAGCTTTCTTCTGTCTTCAACATCGACTTCCCTTCAGAAATCAGCACGCTCTTTCTGAACCAGCCAACGCTGCGCTTGCAGACTGGTCGCGCTTGACTGGATAGGATCGGCACATGACAGTTCCAGCTGTCACTAAAGAGCTGTCGCCAAGATGCCGTTCCTACCTTGCCTCGCACCATCGAATGCGATCTCTCCGTTCTTCCGCCCTTTTCTCGGCAGTCGGGACTGCAAACAGCCATCGTTTCGGATGGGGTAACGGAGAATTTGGAGTGGGTGAAGAAAGCTTGGGTGGGTTCATCTGCTGCTGAGTGCGTTCTCTCTGTCCGGGTTGTACCACAGGTGCGCAGTTGCGTCTGGGAGCTGCGCTTCCCGCAGAAGAATGTCATCGAGAACCTCTTTCTTCCGATGTGAAACGAAGTCGATCCTGCTCAGCGCTTGCACGAGGGTCCGACATCCCTTGTATAGGTGATACCCTCTCGTTCACGATGCAGAAAATTCGAACCTCAGCGTTTCGCTATATGCACTTTACTGTCCTGTCGTCAAGCGAAAGGGGTCGCGCAACTTCAACATTTCCCCACCCTGTGCAATAATAATGGGGATCGGGTGGAGATGCTGATGTCGTGAACATCTGAACAGCTCGCTTTCCGCGATGGCATAGACGCTGCCGCGCATTCCGTACAGTAGGCGAGCAGTGGCGTGCTTGCGAAGATCCTGCTGCGGCTTTGCTTGGGAACCAGACGCCTCGCTCGGTCGCGCGAATCAGCTGAAGAACACGAGCGTGGGACCACGCAAACTTTACACTCATCCGCTCGCATTCGATCTGCACATGGGTGGGGAGGCAAGCAGTTGCTGTTGCTGCTGATGCAGCGAATTTTTCATGAACCAGCGAACTGTTTCCATGCAGTGATGGGATCAAATCAGATCGGCGCAAGCATGACGCTCGTCTGGCATCCAGTCTTGGGACCGGCATGGTGCTCTCGCTTCAGTAACGCCAGCCTTGACGTGTTCGCTGCGCGCAAGTCGAAACATGAGTGGAAAGCGTGCACTCGATGCGCTTGGGACTCAAAAATCGGATGAATTGATAAATTAAAATACTCGGGACAACGTGCTCGCACTACTTACAACAAACTTCAAAACGGCTTCCTACTTCGAGGATGCATTCACGAACCAAAGACAAAGTGCTTATGTCCCCACGCTGTGCTGTCCACGTGGTGGTGGTTTACATCGTGGCCATGCTGACGTAGTCGCTTGGCGGTTGCAGCGGCGAGTACACATTGTGCGAGCCGCGCAGGTACGCGTGGTGGTGAGTGTTCAACGGGTGCAGACTCGGATGGTTCTCTAGCGACGGAAGAAAGTTGTCGATCCAGTCGAGGGATTCCATCTCGTGGACACCCGCCGAGAGATAGACAGGGTTGTAGCCGTGACTGTGGAGCTGCTGGTAGTACCGATGCGATTCTACATCATTTCCAGCAAGCATCATATCCATGTCAGTTGGCGAAGGATAGGACTCGCTGAATGTATCCAACTTACTGCGCGGTACCATGATTGCCATGTCTTCGGGCTTGCGGAAGGACGCGAAGCTCGCCACTTCCAGCCGCTTCATGCTCATCGCTGGACCCACTTGCCCAGTCTTGCGCGCGCTTGGGTGGCTCTTGAAGCCACCGAGCTGCGCAGACTTCTTGCGCGAGATCCGCCACGCGAGATCCGGCTGGTCTCGGAGGAAGTACTCGTTGGAGAAAGTGCACACGACGGCCTTGGACTTGGTCCACTTCTTGAAGTTGAAGTAGTTGAGCTGGCGCTGGAAGCTTGTGTACTTGCGGTGCTTGAAGTATTTCGGGAGCACGTAGTCCATCATCTGCTCCATGTCGTGGATCTCGAAGGCGCGACCGTTCGGGGTCCAGCGCAGGATCTCGTCGCTCTCGACGTCGAGCATCTTGCGCAGGTTCTTCAGGAACGGCGCCACTTCCTTGGACTTTTCGTTCGACGGCGATGTGGGTTTCTCCATGCGGTTCATCGCCATCATGTTTGCTTTTTTCTGTTCTTGGGTCAAGTTGAAGTGGGAAGCAGAGTGTTGGTCTCTTGGACGCACGCAACGGATGGAAAATTGGTGAATGACCGAGTGCTGTTTCGGGACTTGGTAGCTTGAACGTCTGCTGCCTTCTCGCATGTCTTTCTTCCTTGTGGCGGCGATGCATCTTAGCCTCAGTATGGTGCAGTTGACTCGGCTGCCGCCTTTCCTTGCCTGGGAGTGACCCAGAAAGGAGGAGGATGGACGACTGATCTATCCTGTGTTCTTCTTCCCTAAGGCTTCGATCTGGGCGAACCTGGAGCCAGGACTGGCATGAGTGGGAGGAGCAGACCTCATGTCTGGATGCAGCGCATCCCCCCCACCACACAAAAACACACACAAAAACACACAACCAAATCCATTCTTGCGTATTCAGGAATGGCGAGAACGAACCTTACAACAGGCAAGCACACTCGACACTGCCAAACCCGATCCGTTTGTCCTTGCAGGTTTGGAGACGACAGCACCAAAGTGCACAACGCGGAATGCTGAAACGACACGAGACGCTAGCTCTTTTGCACACCACGACCACCGCTGAGCGCAAATGTTCAGTCGCGAAGATGTGCAATTCGAACCATAGCTGGCGCTGCTGTATATATCCATTTCTTCCACGGAAAGCGAAGCTTTGCGCGCGCGCAAGTGTGTGTGTGTGTTTGCCTCTCAGCCCTAATGCATCGTCCTTCCGCTGCACTGCGAATGAGCCAAACAGTATTCGGTCTGCGCTGGCTAACGTGAAGGCGAACTCGCGAGCGGAATGGAAGCACGATGGACGACTGGAGCCATTCGCACGGTTCTGCACTGGATGCCGAACCTCGAGGAAGCGTTCTCGCATTCCACGATTCGGAGAAGCTGTTGTTAACAGGACTACCCATAGAAATGGAATAGAAGCAGGTGATCGTTTTCCAACCTGCGCTTCTGAAACTCGTTTCAGCGCGATGCTGCATTCTGTGGTGTGCTCTAGTGGTGGAGGAAATGACCATCGGTTTACAAGGACGAGCATGTCGTTGGTCTTCCTTTGGTTCGGTACCTAGATCCTTGGGTGATTTTGTGCGTGTGGGAAGAATCAGACCGAAGAGTCAATTTGGCGGCTTCTTGGGACAGCGCACGCACGCCATTCCCCCTCCCACCCGGATTCCTGCACCCCTGTCTGTCCCCGCAACGATTCACCCCCAGTCAAAAGCCAAAGTGGGACTTCTCGACGAACAGCTCTCGAGGAAGCAGCTGCCCTTCGTATATGCACACTTTCGCATTCAGAGGCTTGGTGCGTCTGGTGTCACAAAGTATCACTGCATGTCGGTCTGCATTATGGAAGGCGCAATCAAGTGACAGGTCGACACACACACAGAGAGAGAAGAGCGATGCTGGGCACTTCTTCTTTCGAAGCGCTTGTGGCGGAATGGACGCGACTGGATTGCGGACGGAAACGTCTCTCTCTTTCGCGCGCGCAGATCTACAGCAGTTTCGTATTAAAGCGCAGTGGGGAGATTGATGCAATCGAGGCTCGCGATGGCTTCCGAGATGTATGAATACCTGTAGTTGTCTGCAGAAGAGAGGAGGATGGCACAGAGCTCCCCCTCAAGAAGTGCCAACCTCAATTGCAGGCAGGGGGGAACATTCACTTTCTCTGGTGAGATATGTTAAACCGCAACCTAAGGGTGGAACGTTGAGCGGTTGGGATGTGCTGCGGTGGCTTCCACGTCTTGAAGGAGCCCAAACGTGGAGCCGAACGAACTCCTCGCTTCCCGCGACCATTTCTCTCTACGGTTGAACGCACACTAAGACTCTCTTGCTGCGACTGTAGTGTGTGAATAATGCTCAGGTCGTCGCAGTGTAAAAGCGCGAGCAATCAAACCTCAGGCAGCGCAGCAAAAAGAAACCCAAAGGAGGAGGAGGAGCGCTGGCATCAGGATACAAACCCTAGTACAGTAAAGAAGATAAAGGGGAAAGGAACCTGCGGCTGAGAACCATTCCCCCACTCGCTGTTGCAACAGAAACGACTTCCTGACTATGGTTTCTCGACCTCCAGTCACAAGGATCAGCTCTCGCTAACGTACCCAGTGGGTTGTCGGGTACAGTACGCTTTCGCGCAAGCTGCTCGCTTCGCTCTACCGTCGACAGCTTACTGTATCCTGCACACAAGGCGACCTCGAGAAGGTCGGAGGAAGCTGCGGCGGGCTGCCATTCGAAGCCTCGGTGCGAACTGACCCTAATGACGACATGGATACCGCGCACGTTTGCATGGATGGGACCTGCCTGAGTCAGGTGGCATGCCAGCTTCATCGGAGCGCTTTTCTCCCTTTTTCCGGCGCGTGACTCTGCAGGATCCAGAGTCCCACAAGATAAGCGCGCGACAGTCTCCAGTTGCGACCGCAAGTGGAAAGTTGAGTGCAGTTTGCACGAAAGCGTGCAGACAGGATCTCGTGAGGTTTACGCACTGCATGATATTACCATCCTTTCGGGTTCTACATTTGCTGCACCGACATACAAATAGGACCTCGGCCCTGTGTGTGTGTGTGTGTGGTCTGTCTTGTTTTTTCTTGTTTTTCTTGTTTCTCTTTTTTCTGTCGTCTTTCTGTACGTGCGAGTCTAAGGTCCATTGCGAGAGAGAGAGCGAGCATTCTAATCCAACTCGATGAGCACGTGGCCGTCGGTCACAAAGTCGCCTTCTTCGCAGAACACTTCCTCCACTTTGCCGTCCTTCGTGGCGCGGATCACGTGCTCCATCTTCATCGCTTCCATGATCAACAGCGGCTGGTCCTCCTTGATGCTTTCGCCGTTCTCCACGAGCACTTTGATGATCTTGCCTGGCATTGGCGTGACGATCTTACTGTGTCCGCTGCCGCTGCTGCTGCCTTCGGCGGCTTCAAACGATGGCAGCGGGATATTGAACTTGTACTCGTAGCGTTGGGTGCCGTCATCGCAGAAGATGTGAAGGTCTTGGTTGTGAACAACGGCCGTCCCCTTGAATTTGCGGTTGTCGACGCGGATTTCAAAGTCTCCGCTTGCGGAAATGGTCCCCTTCGCGTGCACAGTCACTGGTTTGTCGTTCTCGTCGGTCAAGGACACTTCGTACGTATCGCTGGAGTGGCACTTGACGCCGACCGCGACTTGGGCTCCTTCGTGGTTCAATTGGAACTTGCGTTCGAGCATCTCCAAGGATCGGAAATGCTTCAACGAATCGTCCGACCATGGGGAGTTCAATTCTCCGTTGAAGTCAGCGAGTGGGTACGAGTCCAATTGTTCAAAGAGCAGCAAACTCACGGCGCCAAGAGCCTTGGCGTGGGTTGCGAAGCTGCCCAGTGGCTCGAGCACTTCGTCACCAAATTTGTTGAGGAAGCTGGTGTCCACACCGCCCTTCCTGAACTCCGGGTGGTCTGCGGTACGAGCCACAAACTCAATGTTGGTGGGCAAACCCACAATTTGGTACTGGTGAAGCGCTTGGATCAGACTGTCCAGCGCTTCTTGACGGTTCTTGCCGTGCACAATGAGCTTCGCGATCATTGGATCGTAGAAAATGGAGACCTCATCGCCCTCGATGATGCCCGTGTCCACGCGCACTTTGTCGGAGACTGGAGGCAGACGCAAGTGCTGCAATTTGCCACTTCCTGGGAGGAAATTGCTGCAGCATAAATCAAGCGACAGAGTTATTAGATACGAGACACACCGATGCAATGACCACACTACCGAGAGAGAGAGAAAACGTACTTGTATGGGTTTTCAGCGTAGATGCGTGCTTCAATCGCGTGGCCATGGATCTTCAAGTCTTCTTGCTTGATTGGGAGCTCTTGGCCAGCCGCGACCTTGAGCTGCAGCTCCACCAAATCCTGCTTGGTGATCAACTCCGTCACCGGGTGCTCGACTTGCAGACGCGTGTTCATTTCCATAAAGTAAAACGATTCGTCTTCATCGAGCAGGAACTCAACGGTACCAGCGCCGACGTAACCGACCGCCTTGGCGGCAGCGACCGCAGCATCACCCATTTTCTTACGCAAGGCTTCCGACATGTGAGGCTGCAACAGCGCGCATGGGAAGTCAGTCAGTACAGGTCACCAGCGCAAAGACGCGCACAATAGAACAAAGAGCGAGTACGTACAGCTGGGGCTTCTTCGAGCACTTTCTGGTGCCGACGTTGCACACTGCAGTCGCGCTCGAAGAGGTGCACAACGTTGCCAAACTTGTCTCCGAACACCTGGAGCTCCACGTGACGAGGCTTGCGCAAGTACTTTTCAATGAGCACACGCGCATCCCCAAACGAAGCTTTGCCTTCGCGCATACACGCCTCAATGGACTCCTTCAGGTCTTTGTCGTCATCCACGATTCGCATGCCCTTACCACCACCGCCGAGAACAGCCTTGATCAGCACAGGGTACCCGATCTTCCTAGCTTCGGCTTGCAGCGTCTCGAAAGTCTGGTCTTCGCCGTGATAGCCAGGAGTGACAGGAACGCCAGCAGCGATCATAATATCCTTCGACGCACTCTTCGAGCCCATTGCTTCGATGGCTTTCACTGGAGGACCGATGAATTCCACGTTCGCGTCCGCACAGGCGCGCGCAAAGAACGCATTCTCCGACAGGAAACCGTACCCCGGGTGGACGGCTTCCGCGCCAGAGATCTTGCAGATCTCGAGGATCTTTTCGTAGTTCAAGTAGCTTTCGTTGGCAGGAGCAGGTCCGAGGCGATACGCTTCGGTCGCCTGCTTGACGTGCTGGGAGTTCACATCGGCGTCACTGTACACGGCGACGGTCTCGATGTTGAGCTTTTGGGCGGAGCGGATGACGCGCAGCGCGATCTCGCCGCGGTTCGCGATCAGGATCTTGCGGAAGCTGCGCGGGGCGGCATCGGTCGCGAGGAAACGGCGCGCCGTGGCGCTGCGCAGGAGCTGCGCCGATCGGGCAGTTCGGCTGAAGAGACGCATTGTGCTCTGTATGGGTGTGACTTCGCAGTTGGCGACGGACGGATGCGCTTGCCAGCCACGGACTGCTTCGTTCGTTCGGTCGGTGCAGGAAAGCAACTGTGTGTGTGTCTGACGAAAGGCAGAGGTGGCGTGTTGAAGGGATGTCTCTCTATTAGAGCAACAATGCGAGTCGAGTTCTTGTAGAGAGTTGAAGTTTCCATTTGAAGGGATCCGATTGGTCTTTTTTCTTGCATTTCGACTTCGAAACGTGTCGTTGCGGTTGCTAAAGGGGTGGGAGTCTTCAATGTCGACGAATGAAGACACGCACAAGAGTGATTGTCAGGAGCACGAAAACGGGACCATCAGCACCACTCACTCACTCTGCTCATGAGCAAGCGTGCTCCCACTCGCTTTTATTGATCGTCGACAGAAGAGCAATAGAGTCTGCAAATCTCCTCCGTTCGTGTTGTAATCGGTGTTACATCGTTACTCTATTCACTCATCTTTTTAACCTGAGTTCGCACGGGTGAACGATGCCGAACCGGTGCCTTATTACTCTTCTCTGGTGTCACTTGCTCTGTCGAAAGCGGCTCCTCTTCCGTCAGTCCTGCTGGACTGTCCAAACCTTCCGAGTCCACCTCCACAGCAGAGACCATACTGACATTATCTCCCGACTGCAACAAGTGTTCTTCGACGACAGTCCTTTCCTCCTCCTGCGCTTGTGCGATCATGCCACTTTCAATTGCGCGGATAACTCCAGCTAAGACCAGCGCGGCCAAGCCTTCACCTGCTATCGTGAAGTTCACGAAGAGGGAGTATGATTGGGGAGGCTCCGCCATGTAGTGCATCAGGGTCAGTGCCGACATCGAGGTGTAGATTTGCAGTCTTCGGAGGATGGCGCAAGCCGCAGGGTTGGTCCTGTGTGTCTGGCTTGCACCAAGCACGACTCGGTAATGAAGGTCATCACTCGTCTTGAGAATCCTCACCAGCTTTGACGCAGAGACGGCCCCAAATATTGTGACTGGGATGTTGAAGAAGAAGGTAACCTCCATGGTAGACAATAGGTAGCGTTTATACAGCCATTCAGGCTCAAAATAAGCCGTCGGCCGTGCAACGTTGTCCGCGAAGTGTGCAGTATGGATGACCAGATGGCAGAGATACGCCGCCACAAACGGCAATGCGTTGTTGCTCCACTCGGATCGAGACCTTCTACGAGCAGCAAGAAAAGTTAGCATCCATTCGTTCCTTTGGTCGGTGAAAAAGCGAAGGCAACCTTTGCCTCAGTCCATTTCCTTCTACTGACATTACTTACATTGAGCAGCCACCGAAGCACCGCCGAACATCTGAGAACGTCATTCGCCCAAGGCTGCGACTGACATGGAGCACAGCACCTGACCCGAGAAGCAGTGTTATCACTACGAATGCCACCCGAATCGTCGAGGCTTGCTCGTTCTCGTCTTCCCAGTCAAGAACTGGCCGGCCGAAGGTTGAAGTCACAAATCTTGCAGCACCCATGGCAATCAAGCAGTCAAAGCAGTCCGTGGCGTGGCAATGCAAGTCGTTCTGGTGGAGGGATAAACTGAGAATGAGAGAGATCTGTTTGGAGCAACGCTCACTTTTAGACCCTCACTTCGAGTTAAACTTCAAATCTCAACACACAATTAACATGCAGCCTCCTGATTGGTCAGAGCAAGTCGATCAAGTGGATCTTCATTGGCTTTTACTCAGGATAGGGAAGTCAGCGTCATCAAACTTGATCGGAAAAGGAAAACCTCGTCATAATCCAGACACTTGTTTACGACCAATCACAACTGATGGCTAGAATTTTAAGGACACTAGGGTTCAGGGAGATGTGCTAAGTCAAAGTGCCAAGCTTGAAGCTGGCAACGAGGTCAACGATTTCCGAAAAGGGTCTGTTTCAAACAAACTCCCGACATTGCACTCCGAGATCCAGCACCGCGATCACCACGTGCAGACAATCAGCGCGCAGTTCGAAAGGGGTTCATCTAGTAGTACTCCACGCTGAACCGTA